>JAKTSQ010000001.1:600000-785712 GCA_030580295.1 Yamadazyma sp. yHKS699 | reverse complement strand
TCTCTCTGTCTCTCTGTCTCTCTGTCTCTCTGTCTCTCTGTCTCTCTGTCTCTCTAATCTCCCATACACCATACTCTACCAGTCTGTTACACGACAACCAACACCTCCTGCTCTATGAATCTTGCACCTTCAACTGTTGCAACTTTTGTGATTTTTGCAGTTATTCTCTGACGCACGCTCTTTTTCTAAATCGTCATATCACCAGATTATCAAACTAAATCGTCACAGCACCAGATTATCAAAGCACGAAAGCCAAAACAAACCAAACTAACAAACCACAATGTCAACCATGTCCAAAATCACCCTCGGAACCAGCATCTTCTTCGCTGTTGGCTCGTTTGCGTTCATCAACTACTCCCAGCAAACAGAAAGAGACTCGTTGAGAGAAGGCCCCATTAAAGACAATTTAAGATTAGAGCAACGTAAACGGTTCGCCGATAATAAGAAGTTGTTACGGAACGACTTGGAACACCAGGAGCAGATCAAATTAAAGGAACAGTTTGAAAAACTACAACCGTTGACGGGAGAGATTATTACAGCTGCTGATTCTGATAATTAACACGAAGTGTATTGTATTAGCCATGAAGTGCATTGTATTAGCCACGAAGTGCATTGTATATAGAGGAGTAGGTACTAGGTGAACCACACTAGCCAATAGAGCTGTAAACAGAGCTGTAAATAGAGTAAATAGAAACATGTTTGTGTTCTTGGAGACACCAAGAGGTGAGGTCTATAGTAACCTATATTCTCTTGATGTACTATGATGCACTTCTTCCTGTTACACGGAATCAACGGTCTTGCCTCAGACAATCAATCAGAACGATCAATAAACGAAAGAAGATGTTTGGTTGTGGACAACCGTACCAAAACGTAGTGATTCTGTGATAATTGAAAATTTTTTCGTCTCAAATAATTGATGAGGTGAAGGGTAGGGGACAAAAAAGAGTGCAAACATATTTGGGTGTAAATGCCATGAGAGAGTAAGTGACAGGAGAGTGCTAAGGGACAGGAGAGTGCTAAATGACGGGAGACTGGTAAATGACACAATTCTGTGTCCTGTGAGTGCCACCATCCCATCACACTTCAGAAATGGGTGCAAATTATGATTCGTGATATTAAATAATCTATATACATAAATTAACCATTAGTTCTGTTGGCTACTCCATTTTACCAACAATTTCGTCGTCAACATCCGACTCGTTCTTTTTGGGCGACAGAATATGGGGAGAATTGAAATGGGTGTCAGTGATAGACCCCGATCTATGCTTGAAGTTTCCATTGCCATGAGATCCATTGGATTTAACATCCAAATACCCACCGGTTACGAAATGAACACCGGGCTCTTGTGGCGTAATCGATGGGGTAGAAGAAGGGGGAAATTGGGTGATGGAATGGTTCCGATCTCGTTTGTAGGTGAATTCATGGTCATTGACAGAACCTTCGTCCAATGTGTGGGGAGGAGTTGGGATTTTGGACTTGAGGATATCTTCGTCTTCATTGAACACGCTATTTCTTCTGGAACTGGTGGAGTTGGGACCAAAGTCGTTCATTCCCACCAATATACTGGCAGCTTCCAATAACTGCACTTGCTGATGCTTGGAAATCAAAAGCTTTTTCGTGACATTCCATTCCGGCGTATGCTCCCATAAGTGCTTGGCCAAAGACGAAATGTGCTTGTATCCCTTCCCGCAAGCCTCACACTTCAACTCTTGCTTCAACCTGCCGGTTTCCCCTTCACTGATTCTTCGAACCACAAACTCTCGAGATAATGTGGGGACAGAGCTAGACATTAGATACCCTTCATCTTCGGAGTAAATGCTATCGTTTGGCATGTCTTCGTGGCCGGTGGGAGACCCGTGGTGGCCGTTGAAATTGTGGTAGTGGCCATGGCTGTGACTTCGATGGTGGTTTCCTGGTGTGTATGATTGGGAAATGGCTCCATGGCCGTTGTACGACGGTGGATGGTGTGGAGGATGGTGGGAAAATGGCTGGTGGGGATGGGGGTGTGGGGAATGTGCAGGAGCGTGCTGGTGTTTCATGGGAATCGTATATGGAGTAGTAGACGTGCTGGTTCGTCTATTGTAATTGAACTGACTATGAGCAGAAGTCATAATTATTAGTTTTGAGCCCAATGAATCCAGATGACGAGATACAGTGTGAGGGTGGAGTGTACTTGAATGTCGGCTACCACTGGTTTAGGGGTTTGAATAAATAAATTTGGTGATGCTAAGCTGATGAGTTAAAATTTTTTGCACTCTTCTTGAAAATTTTTTAAACTATGAAGCCTAAATAAGAAGGGCCGAAAAACGAAATCTGTGAAAATAAAACCGGTTAACGGTGGTGTCATGTGATTGGGGCTTGTTAGGGGTTTATTGGTGTGGCGGAGACGTGAAATGGCTGGTGTAGGGGTGATACAGGTGGTGGGTGGGGTAGCCAATTCCGATGGTGTTTGTGCACCGATCTCTGCGGTTATCTGAAGCGATCGCAGAACAATGGAGTGTAATTCTTAAATAAGCAGGAATACGTTTTGGAGGGAGGGTGTGGTGTGGATGGTTTTAGAGTGGTTTATATTTGGTTAGCGGAGGGCTTTAGAGTGGTTGTGGGGGTTGTGGGGGTTGTGGGCCTGTTTTTTGATGTGGCTGTTAGTTTGACAGGGTTTATTTATTCATGTTCGTCTTTCCTTATCTATGTCTCACTTGGCTTTGACGTTTGTAAGGGCCGCTAAACCACCGTAGTAAAAGCTTTGCTGGCCAGGAGATTTTATTCACAAAGGTGCGGCGGATTATCTGATAGGAACGGTCAACTTGGGTATTTATTGACGGGTTCGTTGTGGGTGTATTTGCAGCCACGAAATACAATTGTAACGTGCACGACTTTAAGCCCTGCAACCTTCGGTGAGCCACTAGGTGCAACATCTTCAGTAGACCATCAGATAAATTGCAAAACCGAACCACGGTAACAGGGTGATCCGTAGGACGACCACAAATGCTGTGCTTGCCACATTTTTGAACGCAAACTATAATTTACACAGGTGCAGTCTGTATTGTGTGAATATCTAAAACTGTGAAAATCACAAAAAATATAATTAAGATGCATGTATTAGATTCAATTATACTGACAAGTAGGAGCTGGGCTGCATATATCAGTTCTAGCTAAATCACATTCAAACCCAAAAATGATCACCAGGTCAACTTGTTACCATCGTAGTTCAAGAAAACACCGGTTTCTTCAATGGTCAATTTTTCAACAGTACTAATCATCAGAGACACAGTCTCACTTGGTTGAAGAACTTTGAAAAGAGGACTGCTTTTCTCAATAGCATCGAAACCAGGCAGGTTCCTGAAATCAGCCAGCATATCAGTTTCAACCAAACCTGGATGGAGTGCCACAACAATATCACCCTTTTCCTTTCTTTCAAGAGACAATTGTTTGACAAGATAGTTCAAGGCTGCTTTACTAGCCCCATAACCTCCACCACCATAGAACATGTCAGTGATGTTACCCGAAAGACTAGAAATGAAACCGAATTTGACTGGCTTACGGTTCTTTTCCAATCTTGGGTAAATAGCCTTGTACAACTTGATAGCCCCAAGGAAATTGATATCTAACATTTCCTGGAACAAGTTGTAGTCATGGTCATGTATTGGAGCAGCAGTTCCCCCAGAACTAATAGCAGCACTGTGGAACACCATATCAATTCCATCTGGAGTTAAGGCTTCCAAGTCAGCAAAAGCTGCATTGAATTCTTCTTGAGAAGCACCCAAGTCAATGTAAATAAGCTGGAGGTTAGGGTAGTTCAAAGCTTTGACGGCGTTCAAGCTGGCACCCTTTCTAACGGTGCCAATAACGGTGTTTTTAGGATTTGCACCCAATTGTTTGGCGAATTCCAAACCGATTCCTCTGGTGATTCCTGTGACTAAGTAAGTAGACATTGTGGCTGTTTTTGATAGACGAAAAGCCAGGGATCATCTCAGCTTTATATACCATTTGGAGCAGACGGCTACGGAATATGCTTATTAAGTTAAGCCAGTATTCGGTATAGGTTTGGGTGGTGAGGCAAGTAATTCCCCAGATTAGTAATCTTTTTTCAGCCTGTTTATTCTCCATTAACACGACTGATCCTAAATAGGACGTAAAGGGGCCAATGCTGAGTAATTCCAGAGAATCAGCAAAGCAATGGGGATGAATTTGCTTACGTTTCTCGGTAGTTTTTGCAGCCGCAAGAGTTTATATTTAGTAAGCACGGAATTTCGAATTCCATTTTACGGAATCTACTCGAGGCTCATAAGTTAGTCTACATGAGCCTTAAGTTACTTTGAGCTCATCTCTGTTGCTTGTTCAAGTAACAAAGAAACTGTTGGACGAGATTGAACTAAGATGACTCGACCATTGGAACAGATTTGGAAAGAAAGCCGAGCAGACTCAATCTCCTTACGAGAACAACAAGTGCACGGTGAGAGGTAGACGTTGGCAGAAACGTTAATGGGTCGGTCAGGGGATATACTGCATAACTACACTTGTATGATGTAAATAAAACTGAGGAGGGGTCGAATTACCAGATTCCCATAGCTAGTCTGAAGTTGATGCTCCTAGTAACCATATTCTTCGCCTGTATAGGTGAAAAACTTGCCACTATCTTCTTGCTTCAACCCGTCAATAACCGAAACCATCAGTGAAACCGATTCAGACACGGCAATAGGAGGTGGTAAAAGATGCTTAACGACTGCTAAAATATCGGTGTCCACCAACCCTGGGTGAAGAGGAACCACAATATCTCCTGTTCTCTCTTTGGATATTTGCTTTGCAAGAAAATTCAAAGCAGCTTTTGTGGCACCATACCCTCCAAAGTTGATAGGACTCAGACTAGTAGACCCGACAATGCTTGAAATGAAAACGATTTTAAGTGGTTTGCCATTTTCGTCTAATCTGGGGTAAATACTCTGGTACAACTTGAGGGAGCCAATAGTATTGACTTGGAGCATTTGGTCAAAGGCCTGGATATCCTGTTTGTTCAATGGGTGTAAGCTGGTGTCGTCGGCGATGCCAGAATTGTGAATCACCACGTCGATTCCGTTTGGTGTCAAAGCTTCCAAACCAGCAAAAGCAGCATGGAATTTTTCCATAGGGTCTGCCATGTCAATGTAAATAAGATTGAGGTTAGGGTATTGCAAACCGTTAAGGGCGTCTATATTGGCACTTTTTCTGACAGTACCAATAACGGTGTTTTTGGGATTTGCACCCAACTGTTTGACGAATTCGAAACCGATTCCTCTGTTGACTCCGGTGATTAAGTAAGTAGACATTTTATTTGCTACAGAGAAAAAGGCCACAGGGCTGGCTTATGTACTCATCCAGCGTGGCAAAGACTCATCTACGGTGGCAAAGAAGCGTCTTGAGCTACAAACCCAAACTAACGGCAAGCGTGTCAGCCTCACGGACCCGTCAATTTTGTGAATCACATCTCCGTTTTGCCTTGCCACGCCCAAGATCTTCACAGATTCTCCGTACATGACCAGTACCCCTATTTTTCGAGTACCCTTTAGCCGTAGTACCCTTTAGCCGTAGTACCCTTTAGCCTTGAGTGTGTGGTCTGATACCGTATGTGATTCACAAATGGAACAATTTTTGGTCTGGGTGCAAAATAGAGTACTAGCGAAGTATAGTGCCTTGCTTACGGCGCAGATGCTTCTCTAATGGTAGCGAGATCGACTACGTGCATGAAATAGACTCTGGTGCATTATATTACTAAACAATGACGGCATGGTCGGCTTGGACGGCTTCTGAGAACGGGCCAGCTTTTAGAACGGCTTCTTAAAACGGCTCTAAACGGCTCCCAAAACTCTTAGAATCAGAACGACTCGGCCTCTATATTGAACTTCTCCCCCATATCCATGTCATCTTGGTGCACGCTGGAAAACCCTTCTTCCGTCGCCACAAGAATCTCCGATACCTGGTGGGCAAATTTGTACACCAGGTCTTCATGATCCAAAGCCTCTTTGGTGGTATCCACCAACACCTCGATATCCACGAGCTTCTGGTAGAAGAAATTCCTTTCCGCCTGCAAAGCGTCGTGATCTAGACTGATTTGGTTCAACTCTCCCGTCAAGTTATCTACTTGCGCCTTAGCTTCGGCCAATTCTTTTGTCAACTGGGCTATTTTGGCGGTGGACCCACTACCCCCATTCACCGGCACTGTGCCACTCAAAGACCGGCCATTGGCGACTTTGGACGCGTTCACGGGCGATTGGGTCCCACTTAACGCCCGGCCACCAACACTGGGCGTTGTCCCACTAAACGTCCGACTTGTGACCCTGGCCACGGGTCTCGTGGCCCCAGCAGCAGCCCCGGCCCCAGCACTACTGACACGTCTTGCCAGGCCCACCCCAGCGGCCCCTGGACCTTTTTTCCGCCGTGACACCGGATCGTACTCCACATTGAAGTCTTTCTTCTCCATCCACTGTTTTTTGAACCATTGAAGCAACTCCAAGTTATCCTGTAGCCGGCACTTCATGATCCGGTCCACGTCGATGATTTTGGTGATTTTGTGGCGGTTAAATGCTGCCTGTAAAATCTTCATGTTTGTAGAACAGTCGAATTCTGATTTGGCGTCGAAATTGACTCGAGCCATGGGGATATCCTGGTATATGGAATCGAGCAACTGGCAGTAGGCGGCCCCGTTACCGCATTGTTCGACTTTCTTGTAGTCGATCTGTAGCGTTTCGTTTAGCCAGTTTATCAATTCTGTACGAGACTCTCCCACCATGTTGTTTATCGCGTTTTTATCTATTTGATGTATGAATTGTTATAGAGTGAAAGGAGGAAGAAAGAAGGAGGAGGAAAAAAGAAGGAGAAAGGGGAAAGAAGGAGAAAGGGGAAAGAAGGAGAAGAAGGACAAAAAGAGGACAAGAAGAGGACAATCAAAGATAGCACGAACGTGTATCACCTTTTCACTAAAGACTTGAGTTTCTCTTTGGCAAGTTTCCTCTTCGATTTGTGAGTGTCAGTAGACGATTTAGAACTGACTGATTTGACGGATATCGTCTTTTTGGCGCTGGAATCACTGGAGCCAAGTTTTGTGTGGTTCTTGTTGTGCTCGTGGATTTTGGAGTCCACTTGGCTCAAAAATCGGGCTTTTTCGTCGTCAAACGTCGTACGGCTGGCAATGGTGTTGGTTTCGGTGTTGGTGTCGGTGTTTTCGGTGTTGGTATCACTTTCGGGCTCAACTGGCTCGGCCGGCTCCGCCAGGGGCGACACCGACTTGGAACAGAGCTCCTTGACTTGCTTATCGACTTTCAGCATGATCAGCTGCTTGGCATGGCTGTAGTCTATGGCGGTGTCGATGGTGTGCTCGGAGTTGGCTTTGGAATGTTTGATTTCATCCACCTTGTCCATGAACTCCTGGGTGATCTGCTGGCCCACCTGTTTTATCACAGACGCCTGGTGATTGTCTTGTGTTTCTGTTAGCTGCACTTTGGAGTCGTCTGCCAATGCTTCTGTGGCTTCTTCTGTCACTGCTGTGCCTGTCACTGGTGTCTTTGTGCCTGTGTCTGTCGCAGTCGTCTCTTGTTTTGTAGTTATCTCTTCTGTCGCATGCTCTTTTGCAGCTTCCTTCTCTTCTGTCGCATGCTCTTTCGTAGCTATCTCTTCTCCTTCTCTCACCCCCTGCTCGTCTCGCACACCCACCACCGTCCCATCCTTCCACAAACAAAACTGCACGTACGATTCAAACGCCTCTTTATCGTGTCGGAAAAGATTGGCCAGGTCTATATTCAACGGAGAATCTGGTTCCGGATCATCAATCAACATCAAGATGGCCACCACTAGATGCTCCAAATTCCATGCAGGTGTCCATGTTCCGGTCTTCAAGATATCCAAACAGATCTCTCCGGTGCTGTAGTCGATATTCGGATGAGATATGGGGGTACTTTTGTCAAACTTGATCACTGGTGGATTTATGGGGTATTGGCTGGCCACGTGAATTTCAAGCTTCCACTGGCCATTGTAGTAGTACCGGGAGTCGGTTTTGGTGGGCTTGCATATACTGGCTTCCCATTCAAAGAGATTTTCGGGGTCTATGGGTCGCAAGCTTAGTATTTGGTGGTTGGACTTATGGGGGTCATTTTTGAGGATCTGGTTGTACTCTCTGAAAAGTCTTTTTTCTGCCATCGTGTGCTTTGTGTTTGTCTGTTTGTCTGCTTGTGTGTTCTGTGTGGTATAGGGGATCTGTGCTTTGTTTATGCTATGCTTCTCTGTGGATTTTATGCTGTTGCTAAAGATATTTTTATCCTGTGAATTGCCTCGGTGACGAGCCCCCGGAAATAGTCACTCCCGGAAATGGTCACGTCACCGAAACAACGAAATTCCGAGGGGTGGTAACACTTAATTTCGACTCCACCGGAACTCGTTTGGCTTTTTTCTCCCGGAACTCCCGCGCTACCGGATCTCGACAATTGATGGACCTGCGGATTTGACGCTCCTGAACCGGGCCTTTTTTCATACCGGACTACAGGCCATATTTGAACCCACCTAACACACCAGACACAGTGTCCACAGTCACACCAGCCACCACCCGCCATATTCCAATAGTACCGGCCATCTTCTCCCAAAACCCCAAATGCCCCCCTTACAAATCATCAGCATCTAATTGGACTGAAAAAGTCCTGCACACAAGCATGAAAAATTTTGAGGAAAATAAATGCAAGCTTGACTCATTGAAACAAAAGATTAACTATCATGAAGCTGTTCGTAAGACCCTTAACGCAGTCTGCCGTCAGATTCACAAAGCTCAACAAGTTCTCGTCCATCGTGACAGAGGACGTGAGTCAGGGAGCCTCGCAGGCCATGCTATACGCCACAGGATTTTCCGACGAAGACATGTCCAAAGCCCAAGTTGGGGTGGGTTCCGTATGGTGGACCGGAAATCCCTGTAATATGCACTTGATGGACTTGAACAACACCTGTAACGACAGTGTCAACCGGGCCGGCTTGAAAGGAATGCAGTTCAACAGTATTGGAGTCAGTGATGGAATCACCAATGGAACTGAAGGAATGAAATATTCGTTACAATCCAGAGAAATCATTGCCGATTCGTTCGAAACCATGACCATGGCCCAGATGTACGACGCCAACATCGCCATTCCCTCCTGTGACAAAAATATGCCCGGTGTCTTGATGGCTATGGGAAGACACAATCGTCCTTCGATAATGGTGTACGGAGGAACTATCATGCCTGGAGAAACCACATGCGGTCAGGAGAACCCCAACATGCCCAAAAAGGTGGATATTGTGTCGGCGTTCCAGAGTTTCGGTCAATATTTGAGTAAGCAAATCGATAATACTGAAAGAATCGATATTATTAAACATTCGTGTCCCGGACCAGGTGCTTGTGGAGGAATGTACACTGCCAACACCATGGCGTCTGCTGCCGAGGTGTTAGGGTTGTCGTTACCCTACTCTTCATCATCTCCGGCCGTTTCCATCGAAAAACAGCACGAATGTGAAAATATTGGTTCGGCCATCAAACATTTGTTGGAGCTCGATTTGAAACCAAGAGACATCATTACCCGGAAATCGTTTGAAAACGCCATCACCTACTGTATTGCCACCGGAGGATCCACCAACGCAGTCTTGCACATCATTGCCATTGCTTCTTCTTTTGATATCACCATCACTATTGATGATTTCCAGAGAATCAGCGACACCACCCCATTGATCTGTGATTTCAGACCCAGTGGAAAGTATGTTATGGCTGATTTGCACACACACGGAGGTACTCCTGCTGTCATGAAGTTGTTGGTGGAAGAAGGGTTCATTGACGGGTCCCAATTGACAGTTACTGGAAAGACCATTTCAGAGAATTTGAAGGATTTACCCGGATTGCCCGAAGGCCAGGACATCGTTATGCCGGTGTCGCAGCCATTGAAGCCCAACGGACATTTGCAGATCTTGAAGGGAACATTGGCCCCTGGGGGATCTGTGGGTAAAATCACCGGTAAAGAAGGTACTTACTTTAAAGGTACTGCCAAAGTGTTCAACGCGGAAGAAGAGTTTATTACTGCTTTAGGAGAAGGTAAGATCGAAAAGGGGGTCAAGACCGTTTGTGTTATCAGATACGAAGGACCAAAGGGAGGACCCGGAATGCCGGAAATGTTGAAGCCCAGTAGTGCTATTATGGGTTACGGTTTGGGTAAGGATGTGGCTTTATTGACGGATGGAAGATTCTCGGGGGGATCTCATGGGTTCTTGATTGGCCACGTGACTCCAGAAGCCGCTGTTGGAGGTCCTATCGGGTTGGTGCAGGACGGAGATGAGATTGTCATAGATTCTGAAAACAATAAGCTTGATTTATTGGTGGATGAAGAGGAAATGGCCGCCAGACGGGCCAAATGGTCGGCTCCTGAGCCCAGATACAAGAGAGGGGTCTTACACAAATACAGATTATTGGTGAGCGATGCCTCCAAGGGTTGTGTCACGGATTTGTGACTTTGATGTTAGAATTTCAAAGTATTTAAAGTTTCTAAGAAACTACGATGGTATTTAATTAGGGTCGTCGAAAGACTATAATTGTACATAGAATGATAAAGTAATCACAGATACCAGTCACGGCTCTTGTAAGATATCCGCCAACTTGTCTAGCACCCAGCATTTATCGTTATTCAATTCCGGGTACTGGTACTGTTTCAGAAGCACAAAGTACGGCACCTGGTACCGCACAAGCACCAGAATCGCTTCAGTTTCGAGCTTTTTACACTGTTTGATCAAATCTGCATCGAACTTTGCCTGCTGGGCTTCCCCAATGGCTTTTCTCCGAGTTTCACTGGTATTTTGGAACTCAAGCTGGGTCTTGATAATACGCGTGATATCTCGCTGGAACTGGGGGTTTGTGTCAAGTAACGACCGAATGTACTTCTCTGCCACAAACCGGTTGGTTATCACGCACGGGTCTGCATCATCGACGAAATCCGGTGGCTGGTGTTTGATTTGTACTGAGTTCAAGAGTTTGAGGATTTTTTGATTGTAGTATGATTTTTTTTGAACAAGGGCTTTTAGCTCAGTGTGGTCTACCTGGGATGCAATGGCATTGGCGTTCTTGTGGATGAGGTGTTTGAGGGACTTGGACTTGGATACGAGCCGGTACTGGCGAATTTCTTCTTTTATAGTGTCCATGCGAAGAAAGCGAAGAGCTAGAGCGCAGCCTTAGGTGAGTTTAAATCTCCAGAGAACATTAAATCACCAGAGAACATTAAATCACCAGAGAACATTAAATCACCAGAGAACTTCAGATCACCAAAGAACTGCAGCACCAGAGGACTGCTTTTGATTCTGCAGACAATCAAGGCGAATCCTGGGAAGTCTATGTCGTGTGAATCAAGTAGAGCATGTAGACATTCTGATATTTAGCATTTAAGATCTATTCATTAGCTACTAGATGTGCAAGACTAGGCTGACACTTTTGGACTCTGTTTTCTTTAGACTTGTTAGACAGCCACACATATCTGAAGACTTTGGAGCAGCTAGAAGAGCCTGGTAGAACCGGAAGCTTCCAAAGGCCAAAGTAGAGCCAAGCTCTCCTACTTCGTCCGCACAGTATAATCCTCTCCCGCCTGCGTTATATACCTCACCCATGGGTACGACTGGTACTGCAACTTCGGCTCATTAATCCGCAAATACCTCACCTGAATCCCACTTGTAGTAAAATACGGAATCGAAAAATTCACCTTGATCGGTTTCTTCATCATGAGCGCTTCGTCATTATCCACTGCCGGCAATCCCAACTCTGCCTTCATATGGTACTGCTTTCCCCCCGGAAACGTCTTGAGTTTCCAGATCACACACGACTTTTCTGGAATCCATTTAACTGTCCCATATTCTGGCATAAATTTTGGAGTATCAGCATCGTCCGGAATTGGAATAACAATTTCAACATTATTAGCAGTACTTTTCTTCTTTATCAGAGCTTTCACAGTACACAAGATCTCGATCCGCGAGTGCTTGTGGACCTTGGTCTTACAGTTGACCGCAATCAATGGCTTGACCAAAAATTGCGTCGATGATAGCCTATAAGACATTAAAGTGAACTCTCCATCTGGTGGAATAAACGTAATGATTCTCTCATTTTCAAACTTCGATAATCTCACACATTGATGGAACTTGATGTCCTCCATCTCAATCCCTTTAGAATTCGTAGGGGCTCCATTATCATCGTCTGTAGCATTAAAAATCCCTTTATCGTTCAATCCTAATCTAAGGTCCGGCATACCACTCAAATTACTCTTGATCTTAACCTCTCCCAAAATCTCACTATTCAACACCTGACCATTGGCATTGATCAACATGTTTATGCTCTCAATAACGTCCAAGAATGCTTCGTTCTTCTTATAAAAGATTCCTTCCTTTCTCCAACTAACACTATTAGTAACAGCATTAGGAGGCTGCACCACTCTCGAAGGAGTATTCCGGATCAATTTATAGTAATCCTGTGTGATGTATTCCTTCAAGATCTTGGTGTCGGTCGTCTGGGGGAACCCAAAATCCATTATCTCGTCTAGTAGCTCATAGATGATCACAAAATTGTCTCTTATAGACTCTTCTTCCAAGTTCTTGAAATATTGGGTCAAAACTTCAATGAGTTTCGATAAAAAGATGATGATGGCCATAATGTTCTCGTTCTTCAACGTCAATGCGCAGATGTATAGGTTATTGTGGTTAATAAACACGTAATTGACTCCTTGGTGATTTATGAACGGTTTATAGTTGGCGTCAGTTTCGCTGGAATTTTCGAGTTCCATCAACAATACCGGGAACTTGTCGATGGCGGACGACTCGATGTCGCCTTTGTAGTCCCGCGAGAGGAGGGACTTGCCTTTGATGTCCAAGAAATGGATTTGGGACGCCATTGAAGTATCGACAAAAATGCGACAAAACAATAATAGATCGAAATAGACGTAAGAGGAGACCACAAATACAGAAATTCACGCCAGAGTCGTACACCAGAGCCATAAAGAGGACACACACGGCAACTGCTTCACCCTGTATGGGTACATGGCCTTAGTCCCGTGTGATACATCACCTGGTGTACGGATCTCCAGAAAATCTGGTGTACGGGTCCAGGACCGGAAGTGATACATCGCCTGGTGTAAGGGTCCAAGTGATGTATCAACTGCTTGGTGTAAGGGTCCTGGTGTAGGGGGTTCGGTGTCCGGATCCCGTGTCTAGATCCGGTATGTTTATGCACTTCCCTGCCCAGTGTGCAAAATGAACCGATAAGGTGCAATTCCCCAAACAACTAGCATCGGCAAAACACTTACATCACACTCTAACCGTCAACTCTCAGTCGCCAAACATCTCTTTGTGATTTCACTGCCCCGTCTACACGATTCATCAATTTCTTGTCGTTTTCTTGGTACCTCAGCCATCAATTTTCTTAACAAATAAGCGAAACACCACTTAAAAAGCCCCGGCTCTACAAAAGCCCTGACTACTAACGCCTAAAATACAACCACAATCTCGGCCACTATGCACTACAGCTCGTTTCAAAGGCTTTTGTGCAGAACATTTTGAACATTTACCCGTTGAGAGCACTTAACTTGCTGTTTCCAAATTCTAAATTATTGTTTCAAAATTTCTTGTTTTGTCTTGGTGTTTGTTTATAAACCACCATTTGCCATATAAAACCCAAATACTCACCACATTCACTCGTTATTGACCATGTTATTCTCGTTCTTGGGTCTCGTTCTTTGCTTGTTGCAAACGGTTGTAGCTATCGCTCCCATCGAAGTAAGGGGTAACGCTTTCTTTGTTCAGGGCACAAATGAAAGATTCTACATCAGAGGTATCGACTACCAGCCGGGTGGATCCTCCAATTTGACTGATCCCATCGCTGATCCAGAAATTTGTGAAAGAGACATTGAATACTTTAAGGACTTGGGTCTTAACACCATCAGAATCTACTCCATTGACAATACTAAAGATCACAAGGAATGTATGAACAAATTGGCCGATGCAGGTATTTATGTGATTTTCGACGTCAACTCTCCTCATGCGTCCATTTCCAGAGGTGATGACGCCAAATGTTCCTACAATACCATGTATTTGAACGAAGTTTTTGCATCCATTTTGAAAGTCGCTCAGTACAACAACACCTTGGGTTTCTTTGCTGGAAACGAGGTCATTGACGATGATGAGTCCACTGCTGCTGCCACCTACGTCAAGGCCGTTGTCAGAGACATGAAACATTTCATTAAGAATAGAGGTTTGAGGAGCATTCCTGTGGGATACTCTGCGGCCGATGTGGAGAAGAATAGATTGCAAACTGCCAGATACTTCAACTGTGGTGATGACGAAATGGCCAGAGTCGATATGTTTGGATTCAACGATTATTCCTGGTGTGGAAGGTCCAGTTTCTCTCTTTCTGGATACGACCAGAAAGTGGAAGCTTACTCCAACTACTCCATTCCATTATTTTTGTCGGAATACGGATGTAACAAGGTTAGTCCTAGACCATTCACTGAAGTCGAGGCCATTTACTCTGAAGACATGACCCACGTGTTCTCGGGTGGTTTGGTTTACGAATATTCCGAAGAAGATAACGAATACGGTGTGGTTAAGATTGACGGTGACTCTGTCACCCCCAACGACGATTTCGACAACTTGAAGGAGATGTTTGAACTGGTGGCCAACCCATCTGGTGACGGGGCTTACCAGGAAGACTTGGAATACTCTGAATGTCCTGCTAAGGGTGATTTATGGAAAGCTTCAAACAGTATTCCAGACACGCCAAAGGGGGCTTTGAAGTATCTTATCGCTGATGCTGAGCCTGAAGGAAATGGATTTGATGCTTCTACTCAATGGGCTTGTGTTGCTAAGGGTAATGATGTGGATGATTCCGATGATTACAGTTCTACCGGTTCCAAGCCCACTTCTTCTGCTTCTGACGATGACAGCAGCGAAAGTAGTGGGTCGAGTGCCAGCAGTGGAAGTAGCAGCAGTGAGGACGATGACGAGAGTTCCAGTTCTTCGGCCGATGGTGCTGTTGTTACCAGTGTGAGCTGGTTGTCGGTGATTGCTGTTTGTGTTGGCTACATGCTTTATTAAACTTAGATTAGTTTGAAGACTTATTTGTAGTTTTAAATAATATGCCAGTTCCTTATTCTATGATTGTTGTCTGATTTACGCTTCTAAACTGTGTCCTTCAAATACTCTATGACTAGTTTTCTATAATTAGCTCTTTTAATCTATTATAACATATTTTTCCATTATAGTAATACTCGTGTGTATTTCTTATAACTATCTAACCAGAATACTCTATTAGAACTCAGGTACTCTGCTTAATACCGTGCATCATCTCTTCCTTATTAATCAAATGACCAATCTGGTCAATCTCATCCAACAACTTCTCAACGTCGTAGTTCCAATTGTTCAACAAGTTGTTTATCGAGTCATTGGTTGCGAACTTGTTGAACTTTATGATCCCCTTGGGTCTATCGATTTTAGCACTAATCATCCCCTTGTTGACAAGCTCACTGACGTACTTCTCCGTTTCGTCATTTTCCAATTGTAACAAGTACGACAATCTGTCCAACTTGATAAAGTTATAGTAATTATTGACGATTCTTAAGTTGTGCTCCACAATTCTCTTTTGTAAGTTCTTATAGTTGGTAGCATCCTGGAAAATCTTTGATGCCTTGAACTCCGATGCGTACAAGGTCTCGATGTTGGACCAGTGAATTAACTCGTCGGTGGTGAAAATTTCCAACAACTTGAATATCTTTTCATCCACGTTCTTGCTAATAGTGGCATTGACCTTGATTTTGGAAATCAAATCAGATTGCAAATTATCAAATGGTGATAATATGATATAGTAGATAATCGACACCAAATGACTATTGAATTCAGCCAGAGCCTGCACCACTTCCGAGTCAATCAACTTCAATGTGTTCTCCACTATTGAAATGTAGTCGTATTCGCTTTCACTGATTTCAATCAAGTATCTCAAGTAAATTGATTTGTATTCATCGGCCTTTTCAAATCCCTTCAATGTCTTCAACAAAATCTTCCTCGACAAGATCTTGGCCTGACCGTAATCCTTCTGTAACAACACCAACTTGATTTGTTGCAAGATGTACTCGATTTTCGTGTCGAATTTCATCAACGAGTATGTTTCCACTTGTAAATCACACAAGATTTCCACCGCCTTGTCCAAGTTATTGAGTTTATTAAGGTAAATATCACTCAAATTTCTCGAGACAATGGCTCGTTCCACCTCAATGAATATCTTCTTGTCACTGACAGTTCTGATGGTTTCAATCAATTTCATCTTGGTGTCCAATTCCCCCTTGTTGTCCTCACTCAAATTAGCCAACTTGTCAATAATATCGGCAACAAACTGCTGAATGCTGGACTTTAATTGCCCGTGCTTCTTACACAAGATCTGGATCAACTCATTGAGGTAGTCCCAGTCGTTGTGGGCGGTTAATTTGTCAACAATAGCGGTTAAAAGACGTTTACTGGATATTAAATCAGAAGACTGTCTCACCTGTTTTTCCAAATTGAGGTACTTATCTATGGCGGTTTTATAGTCCAATTTGTCGATTTCCGGTAATTCCTTGTCCAAGATGGACGAGTAGTCTTTTTCTGCCTTTAACGGATCTTCTCTTGACATTTTTGGGTAAGAAGTGGCAAAGTGTCAGGAAGAAGTGGCAAAGTTGTGTTTCGAGATTAGTTCGCATTTTCGTCGGTAGGCGCACGATGTTTTTTTCAGACAAAGGGTTAAAGAATTTACAGCCAACACAACCAAGCACCTCACCCAATGGTCGAAAAGGACCAAAAAGTCCAATCCAAGAGGTTCAAAAAGCCAAACTATAAGGCCAGAAGGCCAAATCCAAAATAAGAAGTAAAAACGTCCCGCTAAAATTTACCCAAAGATCAAGTGCGCCAGGGCTTTGATTTGTGGGGAAGTACTACACATGGGAATATACAAAACGGGGTCTACATAACAGAGGGGACTTTTAAAAAAGTATAAATAGCCTGCATGTCCCCCCAAAGTCGGTATGTATAATGTTTGTGGAAAATCGAGTTAGTTCTTCGGAACCGCCAAATCCACAAGCTTTGATCAACCATGAACGGCAAAAGCATCACCAGTTCCCATTGTTTCAAGTGCACAACTTCCTAGAAGGGTCAATTGACAACTCTAACCGAATTCTTCGGATGTATAGCGACTTGGAAAAGGATCCTATTTTGCAGAGCAAGTTTCTGGAATACAGCTTGTCTACTCCCCAGCAACAGGAATTGACGGCCATAAGAATCGATAGGTTGACGGCTTATAGAGAGCAGGAGTCGGTGGACGACTTTTTTACCCGCCTAAACTTGGTGACGGTGTATGACCCCAGTCTTGGGATTCGGATCTCCGTCAACTTGGGGTTGTTTATAAATTGCATCAATGGCAATGGTACCGCCAGCCAGGTGGAGTACTGGTGCCACCAGAAAGAAGCCAAAGTGATGAAGCAGATTTACGGGTGCTTTGGCATGACGGAATTGGGCCATGGGTCGAACGTGGCTGGATGTGAGACCACCGCTATATTTGACCTTCAAGCTGACGAGTTTGTGATAAACACGCCCCATATTGGTGCTACGAAATGGTGGATCGGAGGGGCAGCCCACCTGGCTACGCATTCAGTGGTGTACGCTAGACTAATTGTCAAAGGAAAGGATTATGGGGTAAAAACGTTTATTGTGCCATTGCGGGACAATAGACACAAAATGATGCCTGGGGTCACCGTGGGTGATATTGGTGCTAAAATGGGAAGATCGGGGGTCGATAATGGCTGGATCCAATTTGCCAACGTTCGAATTCCCAGACACTTTATGTTGCAAAAATGGTGCAAGGTTGATCGAGACGGCACGGTTTTAAAGCCTCCGTTGGAGCAATTGAGTTATATCTCGTTATTGGGAGGTCGTGTGTACATGGCCGTTGACTCCTACAGAATATGTGCCCGGTTCATCACCATTGCTACGAGATATGCTGTGGGAAGAAGACAGTTCAAAGCCGATGCTTCTGCGGAATCAGAGACGCAGTTATTGGACTATCCGTTGCACCAAAGACGGATCTTGCCGTTCTTGGCGCTTTCGTACGTCATGGCCGTGGGTACCAGCAAGTTGCACGAGAACCACAAGGCGGTGGTTCAGCAATTGGACACGGCTGTGAAGAACAACGACAAATCGGCAATTAACAGAGGTTTGGCAGACACCAAGTGGTTATTTAACGATTCGGGGTCTTTGAAAGCCACCTTGACGTGGTTGGCCGCCGATTGTATTGATCAGTGTCGACAGGCATGTGGCGGACACGGATATTCCAGTTATAATGGGTTTGGAAAGAGCTACGACGACTGGGTCGTCCAGTGTACTTGGGAAGGGGACAATACTGTTTTGAGTATGAGTGTAGGGAAGACGATTTTGAACACGGTTCGATCTGCTGCTAGTGGTACGAAAGTGACGGGGACTATGAGTTTCTTGAACAATATTGGTGCTGCTAAAACTGATTTCCTGTTGAAATACGTACAAGACTTGACGTTCCACAATGTCCAAAAAGCATTAGAGTTGCTTATAATCAAAGTTTCACTAACCACACTTGACCGCATGAAACGGGAGCAGTTATCCCTCGATGACGTGAGTTATACCAGGGTCTTGTTATCCAAGTTACGGTGCCACCACTACCTTTTGCAAACATTCCGTGAACGGTTGCAAAAAGTGGATTCTTCTCTTTTGGAACCTTTGACTTTGGTGTTGAACGTTTATTGTCTCGTGTACGTAGTGGAAGAGTTTTCGGCGGTGTTGCTCGAAAATGAACTCATAAGTCCTGGCTTGAAGTCCAAAGTGTCTATGAAATTGGTTCCCAAATACTTGACGGACTTGAGAGATCAAGCCATTGTTTTGACCGACAGCTTTTTGCAGCCAGATAATTTGTTGCATAGCAGCATCGGAAAGTACAACGGAGACATTTACGAAAACTACTTTGCAGTTGTCAATCAAGAGAACAACCCTTTCTACTACAAAGCGCCCTATTCCGATAAACTTGAAAGTATGTTGAACCGGGGTTCTTTGGCTGACAGGCAGCGATTTGAGAATTCTGATGAGGTCAAAAATATCTTACAGAGATAAGCTTGTTTAAAATATACAGGTACTTGTTCCGTCTTTAGAATGTACGGACAACGTACTCCATGTTCTTCAAAATCTACACACAACTTAAACATGTTCTTTTAAACCTGCAGGTAAACTTGTTTAAAATTGTTCCATTTTCTGTAAAACCTACAGACAATGTCTCTCTCTAAGCAACCATATTCTTCAATACTAGATCTTGGATAATTCATATATTCCTTATTCCTATAAACACTGATTATGCACTGGCTGCAAATTACTTGCTCAAAATACTCTTGATCTCATCGGTCTTTTCATTTCTTTCCCTGTCGGAAACTGAAGGTCTGTTCAACATGTCTTCCAAAGCGTGGGAGTATGGGGCCTTGTAGTTGAAAGGATTGTTTTGCTGCTTGACAACTCCAAAGTAGTTTTCGTAAATGTCTCCATTATAGTTACCAATTGGTGCATTCAACAACATGTCTGATTGTTGGAAGGAATCAGTGTAGTTGATGGTCAAAGGTCTGATTTCAAGACACAACTTTGGAATGTGGACTTGGTTGATCTTACCCATCAATTTGGCGGAAATCACCGAGTAAGTCAAAAAGTCACCGGAGAACTTGTCAAACACCATTGATGAAGTGTACAATTTGGCAATCAATTCCAAGTATGGCTTGATGGAAGCATCTGCGGTTTCTAATCTGGTCAAGAATTCAGATAACAAGTAGTGGTGAGCCTTCAATTTGGAAATGTTGACCATAGAAGCAGAAACAACCTCATATTGTCCCTTGGACTCTTTGATGGTGTCCAAAGAATCCTTACATAATCTGATGATCAAAACTTCAATAGCCAATAAGTTCTTTTTCAAGTCACTGACATCTTCCAAGTCCTTCAATATATTCTCTTCGTTAAGGTAATCCTTGACCTTGTTCAAGAAACTGATTGAACCACTAGCTTTCTTACCCTTGTTCAAGATTTCATCAATACTTCTGATTAAAGGCTTACCAACAGACATGGCCAAAACATTGTTGTCACCTTCCCAAGTACACTGAACCACCCAATCGTTGTAAGCTTTACCGAAACCGTTGTATCCAGAATAACCGTGTCCACCACACGCTTGTCTACACTGGTCAATACAATCAGCTCCTAACCAGGTACAAGTCGATTTCAAGGAAGCAGAATCAATAAATAATGACTTCATGTCGTTGATGGACTTCATGATAGTCTTCATGTCGTTGTTCACAACAGCCACATCCAAAGTGTTTAAAATGGAGTCCATAGTGGCTTCCAATTTATAAGCACCACTGGAAATCAAATAAGTGGCAGCCAAGTATGGAAGCAATCTTCTTTGATGCAATGGGTAGTCCAATAATTGGGTTTCCAATTGGTCACCAGACTTGGTCTTGAATTGTCTTCTACCAATAGCATATCTTAAAGCAATGGTAGTCATTCTAGCACCAATTCTGTACGAGTCCAAAACCATGGTAACTCTTCCTCCCAATAAGGCAGAGTAACTCAATTGTTCCAATGGTGGTAAAGTCACTTCTCCTTCTCTACTGACTTTACACCATTTTTGCAACATGAAGAATCTTGGAACCTTAACGTTGGAGTATTGGATCCAACCATTATCGATACCATCTCTTCCCATCTTAGCACCAATGTCACCAACAGTGATACCTGGCATCAACTTGTGGTTGCTATCTCTCAAAGGCACCACAAAAGTCTTGACTCCGTAATCCTTACCGTCAACCTTCAATCTAGCATAAGTAGCACAGTGAGTGGCCGAGTGAGCAGCTCCTCCAATCCACCATTTGGTAGCACCGATGTGGGGAGTGTTAATGATAAACTGGTCGGTTTCTTTATCG
Organism: Yamadazyma sp. yHKS699; assembly: GCA_030580295.1. NCBI lineage: Eukaryota > Fungi > Ascomycota > Pichiomycetes > Serinales > Debaryomycetaceae > Yamadazyma > Yamadazyma sp. yHKS699. The sequence goes on along the minus strand of JAKTSQ010000001.1, from coordinate 764,719 downwards.
TAAGTAGCGGTGGTTTCCAATCCAGCAACGTTAGAACCGTGGGCCAATTCGGTCATACCGAAACACCCGTAAATACCCTTCAAGTATTTGGTTTCTTTGGTGGAGGCCCAGAAATTCAACTGGTCAGCAGTACCGTTACCTCTGACACAAGATAAGAATAAACCCAAGTTGATACCGATTCTGGTGTTTAATTGGGGGTCGAAAACGGAGATTAACGACGCTCTTCTGGCATACTCTTCAGGGGTATCGGTTTCCATGTACTGACTCATCCTGTCGATTTTGATGGCCGTCAACTCACGCTGTTGGTCTTTAGACAAGTCATACACGCCAGGGCTAGACCTCAAAATTGGATCTCTTTCCATTTGTTGCACCAATTTTTTGTTCAATTCACTGACTTCTTTGGATCCTTCCAAAAAGTAGTTCATCAAAACGGGGTCCCATTTTTGGTTGTTAGCTCTTTCCGCTTGAATGGATTCCTTTGGGTTAGGACCAGCTAACGTATCGATGGTGTTTTTTACACTGAATGACATTTTCCTTTTATACAGTTGGTTTTTTTGCAAGAGGAAATCGGTTGATTTATATAGTTTCTTATGAAAGTTTGCGTCCCCACAATTCGCGATAAAATTCAAAATACCGAGGATGTGCATTAAAAAATGACACCGACTTGAACGAAAAGTCGGTTGATTTTTGTTTTAGGTTCGGGTATATACAGGAGGGGGAATCGAATGATTTTTGATAATCTGGGGTAGAGTCCGAGGAGAGGTTCAAAGTGGGCTTTGTTTGAGGAAGGGAGTGGAAAGAAGGGTCACGTGGCGGGTACTGCATATAGCGCTGGTACTTGAACGGCCATAATGTCACAATGAAAAGTGTATTTGTGATGTATCACTTGAAGGTCACTTGAATGTCACTTGGATGTCGTTATGTATCACTTGGATATCCCTTGTCATGTATCCCTCGCTATGTATCACTTGTTATGTATCACTCGCTATGTATCACTTCTGTTGTATCACTCGTTATGTATCACTTCTGATGTATCATTTCTGATGTATCACTTGTCACTCTCATAGTTCACTTGACCTTTCCTCATCCAGTACCATTCCTTCCCTTCCTTCCCTCTCAGTTTCAAATGCTAGTATATTCTCTATTTACACCCTCACAATTGAGGAACTAACATGTCCATCAAAGGACTTTGCACGAATGCAACACCGGCGGCAAACAACACCACATTGACACCCACAGTGAAGATAGGTAATTTCTGCACACTTTGTAAGAATGATTCTTCTTGTTCTTTTCTACCAGACATTGCTATTATATATTGGTTGAAAATTTTTTATCTAGTCCAAAATTCAACTTCGCACTGACAAATTCCTGCGTGTACAGAAACGATAATTTGATTTTAACCAACATGTCTAAATATTCTATTGCAGGAAAACAGCTAAAATTAGACACGGCGGCAGATGTGGAGTTCATTGCCAAAGAGTTGCTGGGTAAATCAGATATAACTTCCATTGATTTGTCGGGTAACACCATTGGAATCGAGTCTTCCAAGAGCATCAGTGAGATTTTAGGCAAATTCAAAAACTCATTGGAAGAAATCGATTTGAGTGATATATTCACCGGCAGATTGAACACCGAGATCCCCAAATGCTTGGATTACTTGTTGCCGGTATTAATGACGTTTCCAAAGTTGAAAACCGTCAATTTGAGCGATAATGCATTGGGGTTACAGACCATCGAACCCATTGAGTATTACTTAGCAAAAGCGTTTGCTTTGGAGCATTTATACTTGTCCAACAACGGAATGGGTCCGTTTGCCGGTGAGAGAATCGGTAAGTCGCTTTACAAGTTGTCGAAATTGAAGCAGAAAATGGGATACCCCAGCTTGAAGACATTTATCTGTGGTAGAAATAGATTGGAGAACGGGTCGATGAAGTACTTGACGTTGGCCCTCATCAACCACCGGGACTTGCAGGTGTTGAGATTATATCAAAACGGTATAAGGCCATTGGGAGTTAATACGTTAATCACCGGATTAAGCTCTAATGCCAATTTGAAAGTATTGGATTTACAAGACAATACCTTGACGTATTTGGGATCCAATGCCATTGCCAAGAACTTGAAGAACTGGTCCAACTTGACGGAATTGAACTTGAACGACTGTTTATTGAAATCCGCTGGGTTTGCTGAAATTGTGCCTGCTTTGACTACTTCTTTAAAGGTGTTGAAGTTGCAGTTCAACGAATTGAACAAAGAGTCGTTGGCCAAATTGTACACAGCATGTGAGTCCAAAGCAGTGGATTTGGACGTGTTGGAGATCAACGGGAACAAATTGGAAGAGGACGACGAGTTGATTGAGCAGTTCACCGAGCTCTTTGAGGACAAGACTATAGACGAGCTCGATGAGATGGAGGGAGAAGACAGTGACGAGGAAGATGAAGAAGACGAGGAGGGTGAGGAGGATGTGGAGGCGGTTGACTTTGACGAGTTGGCCAGGGAATTGGACGGAACTGAAGAGCAGCCAGATAAGGCCGTTGACGATGTTGCCGATGAGTTGGCTGGAACTCACTTGAAGTGAAGCACCTGATATGCTTTTGCCACCTGGGTCTCTTCTTACACATACACATAATCCATATAATCTATATAATCTATAATTTATCTATACATTTATCTATAATCTCATTCTCTATATCTCTACTCGTCTTTCTCATTCTCAAATCATTTTAATCTATAAATCTGTAAATCTATACCCATGTCAAGCATCGAAAAACTAGCGATTCAGGGCGTCCGCTCGTTCAAGCCCGAGACGTCCGAAGTCATGGAGTTCGGCACGCCCTTGACGTTGATCTGTGGCCAAAACGGGTGTGGTAAAACCACCATTATCGAGTGCTTGAAATATGCTACTACCGGCTACTTACCGCCCAATTCCAAAGGTGGTGCCTTTATAAACGACCCACACGTGTCAGGGCGCAAAAGTGTGACGGCTCAGATCAAGCTCTCGTTCAATTCCGTGGCAGGACCCCGGTATATCATCACCAGAACCATGCAATTGCAAGTCAAAGGGAAAGGCAAGTACACGTTCAAGACGCTTGAAAATTTGTTGGAGAAGACGGTCAAGAACGAGAAACGCGCCGTTAGTGGCAAGAACAACGACATTGACACGGAATTGCCCCAGTACTTGGGCATCACCAAGCCCATTTTGGACTATGTGATATTCTGCCATCAAGATGAGAGTTTATGGCCATTAAGTGAACCCAGCGTGCTCAAAAAGAAGTTTGACGACATTTTCCAGGCGTCCAAGTTCACAAAGGTGTTGGAGAACTTGAAGAATTTGAACAAGGACTTATCTGTGGACATTAAGCTCTTGGAAAAGCTGGTAGAACATTTAAAAGTGGACAAAAGACGGAGCAAGAAGATCATTGATAATTTGACGGACTTGAAGATCAAAATCGATATTTTCAACGATGAAATTGGTGACTTGTCGCTTCAGATCACTGAAAAAGAGCACCAGTTGGAGAAACTCTTCAACACCAACCAGGAATTCCAGGGCATTCTTAGCAAACATGATCAGCTTACCTACAGCAAAAACTCCTTGACTCAGCAATATGACCGGTTGAGTAATTCCATCGAAACTATGCCCGATAGTATCCAAGAGTTGATGGATAAGTTGGAGAACTTCAACGGTCTTTTGGAGCAGCATGAAACGAAAATTGGCGAGCTTGACGAAGACGTAGGGCAGTATAAAAGCGATATACGGCGTCTTCAAAGCGAGTTCGACGACTTGAACAAAGCCCAGGGGTCTTTGGCGTTCAAAGAGACTCAGTACAACAACAATTTAGCCAAATTGAACGAGGCTCTTGGAGGTGAACTGGACAAGTATAGTTATTTGGCGAAACTCGAAAACGATTTGAGTGCTGTCACCGATAAATACCACCAAAAGAAGGCTACCAACGATGCCGAAAGACAAGAGCGGACTAAACGGTTACAGTCCATCATGGAGCTTATTTCGAACCAGAACCAGTTTAAGAAGATTAAGAACGACAGCATCAAGGACTACGAAAGTAGAATCAGGGCCTTGGAACAGAAACTCAAGTCCTTGGATATGAACGAAGACAAGTTGAATGAAAGCAAGTCGGAATTGGAAAAATTGACCAAACGGTTTAATGAGTCTAGGAACTCCCAGTTCATTACCAATTTGGATTCAGAGATCTTTTCCAATGAACGTAGGCTCGCTGGCCTAGAGACAAAGTTTGACGATTTGAATAAATCCCTCCAGAACTTCAACAACCAAAATGAGCTAATGAACAGAATCAACCATATAAACGACACCATCAAGGGTTTTGAGTCGTCCACAGACACAAACCTTCAGGTGTTGGGAGACCTAGTTCCTGGCTTGAACAAGGAAAACTACCAGGACAAGTTCAACCAAGCACATGCAATGTTGGCAAACGATTTGAGCAACCAGAAAGCCATACGGGAAAGTGCCAGCAACACCAAAAGCTCCACTCAAACCACACTTAAATTATTACAACGAGAGATGGATACGCAGAAGTCCCAATTGAACAACACCATTAGAAAGATAACCCCTGTGATTGCTGAACAGGAAATCTCCAGTTTCTTGGAAATCTTGAAGGAAGCAGAAGATGACTATGTGGAGTCTTTACAAACTCTCAAGACATTTGAAGTGTCGAAAGATTTCCGGGTTAAGGCTGTTGAAACAAGCAAGTCAACCAATTGCTGTTTGTTGTGTCAAAGAACCTTCAAAGGCTCCGAGTTGGGCGACTTTACCACTTTTTTGAACAACGAAATAACCAGCATGAACAAGGACCAAGTGATCCAGCAGTTTGAGGATAGCAAAGCCGACTACGACCAATTGAAGGCCATTGAGTCTGACATCAGCAACTATCAGAAGCTCAACAAAGAAATAGAGTCCAAGGTGGAGGAGTTGGCCAATTTGAGGGCCAATTTGACCAAGGCCGAAGTCCAGGTTGAAGAAAATGACACTAAGTTACTGGATATCACTGACAAATACGACAAGTTGAACGATGCGAAGCATTTAGTGGACCAGATCAAGAAGCTGATGAAGCAGGTCACTTTCAACAACGACAAGTTGCAAGCACTCAATAAAGAGTTAAAAGAAGCCGGAATCAAAGAGGCCGTCGACATTGATGCGTTGAACAAGCTGATTAACGACAATAACCTCGAAATGAAGACGTTGAGGAGCAAAATCAACGGTGACAAGGAATTGAAATATGCCAAGTCCAAAGAGATGAACAAGTTAAACAACCAGATCAAGGACTTGGAAATTCAGATAAAGAACCTCGAAAACGGGCTCTTAGACTCCAAGAATCATAAGTCCACCATTGCTGAGTACAAGGATGCCGTTATTAAGTTGCGTTTAGGAATTGAAGAAATTGAAGACAAGGCCACCGTTTTGAGTAAAGATCGGATAATCGAGCAGACAGAACAAGCAGAACTCTTCAGAAAAATGGACACAGAAGAGGCAGCTAGCAAGCAAGAGATAGACGCATTGACAAGCATGATTTCCGAGACCAACAAGTTGATCCAGCTCATTGAGTCGTTTGAAATGGAAGACAAGGACAAATTGATGAAAAATAAGCAAGATGCTGCTACAGTCACCCAGAAAATAGAGGTGTTGAACGGGAAGGTTGCAGATAGTCTTGAAAAAATCAAGGGGTACGAGAGACAAATTAACGAGTCTTCCAATGTGAAGTCAATTATTCGTGATAACATTGACTTTCAAAACGTCAGAAAAGAACTACAGAACCTTGAAGATGAGATAGGCCAGTTGAACATTCAAGAAGCCGAGGCGGCCAAAGCGGAATACCAGACAGAATCAAAGCATTTGAGAGAAAACATCACACAATTGAACTCCGAAAACTCCTACAAGATCGGACAAGTGAAGCAAATCAACGAACAGATCAAGTCATTGCAGAATGAGTTGAATACGGAGTATAACGACGTCGACAAGGCGTACCATGAGGAATGGATCAAGTTACAGACGAGCCTTTTAATCTCCAGTGATATCAACACCTATTCCAAGTCCATTGACAATGCCATTATGAAATATCATAGCATAAAGATGGAAGAGATTAACAAAATGCTAAAGTATCTCTGGACGTCCACATACAAAGGAACCGATATCGATTCTATTTCCATCAGATCGGACGTGAACTCCCAAGGACAAGGCAAGGGCCGTTCGTATAATTACCGGGTTGTCATGAACAAAAAAGACACAGAGCTCGATATGAGAGGAAGATGCTCCGCAGGGCAAAAGGTGCTTACTAGTATCCTCATAAGATTGACACTAGCCGAATGTTTTGGGTCTAATTGTGGAATCATAGCATTAGATGAACCCACCACGAATTTGGACGACCAGAATGCTATTGGGTTGGCAGATGCCATCAATAAGATCATCGAGACAAGAAAGGGACAAAGGAACTTCCAGCTTGTGATCATTAGTCACGATCAGAACTTCTTGAGTAGAATTCGTACTGACCATGATGCTTATTTCTACCGAGTGGAACGAGACGAACACCAATATTCCGTTATTAAAAGGGCTCCTATATACCAGGTTCAGATGGACTGATTCTAAAGGCTAACCAGAGAATATGGTAGTCAAGTCCTGATCCTTTTCGATCCACGCCTTTTCCAACCACTTTTCAAGCTTGTTTCGATTATTGGATACTCTGGTCAAATTCTTGAACCTGACATTGATATGCACATGAATCCGATCTTCACTGCTAAATATCTCCAATAAATTAGGTGAAAAGTACTTCTTGTCTCCAGAAGCATCAATCTTATAATAATAGATGGTTATGTCATACAACTTGTTGAATTTGTGACTATTTGTGTTATCTTTCTTCACCATGGATATCACATTATACAACCCCGAAAACCGTGGATAAAGCAAGTTGTTAAACACCGGCAAGTAAAACTTTTCACTTTGGACCTTGTGAAGATACGAAGCCTCCTTGGTAAAGATATTGACTTCGGGAAATAACACCAACCATTCTGTCTTTTTGCTACTGATAAGCTTACTAAAAAAACTATCATTCAAACTGGAATGGAGCTCCCAGTTCTCGTCATGCTTGGCCAAATTCAAAAGAATCCGTACAGTAGGAACCTTCCAGATATGGAACCACGTGAAGAAATTGACAATCGGCACCTCCAAGTCGTTATTCATAAAATATGAATGTCTGGATAAATAATTGATGGCTATATGGTCTACCAACGACCGGTGGTTACTATACAAAATGGCAGACTCGCTGGTGATCGTGTCGCCGGATATTTCAACCTGCACATTGTTCCAGCCCATGAAGTGGATGCACAAGTCCCAGAACCCAATGCATGCTCTTCTTTTGCAGCTAATCGACGCATCTGGTAAAGAATAACTCAACAACGAGCACACCACCGAGACCACCTGATAAACCAAAATACCCCCCAAAAGCACAATCCACACACACACCGCTTTGGCTTTGTGGATTGTACTAAGCACCGTAGGGTCGTTTTCCGGCATCAAGCCTAGGTGTTTCAAAAATTCAATCATTGACTGCAAAAAAATAAACCACAAAAACCTCGCGACATTTTTCTTTCTTTATCTCATCTCATTTTATTCTTCTTTTATCCTCATTGAATTTTACCATGTCTAGACTAATAGTTAAAGGGTTACCCATATATTTGACGGAGGAGAAGTTAAGAGACCACTTCAACAAGCATGGCAGTGTCACCGATGTCAAGTTGATGAAAAAGCGGACCGGAGAGTCCAGAAGATTCGCATTTGTGGGATACAAGTCAAATGATGAGGCCGAAGCCGCCAGCAAGTACTTCAATAATTCCTTCATAGATACCAGCAGAATCAGTGTGGAGGTAGCCAAGACGTTTTCCGACCCCACGGTGCCCATGTCTATGAGGGACCAGAGAAAATTGCAGTACGAGAACATGAGAGCAAGAGAAGATCGGTTACAACAAGAGGAAGATCAGAGGCATAAAAGACAAAAGCACACAAAGTCGAAATTGGACGACGAAATCAACAGTAATCCCCAGTTGAAGGAGTTCTTACAGGCCATGAAGCCGTCCAGCCAGTCCAAATCGTGGGCCAACGATGATTTGGCCGATGGATCTGGTGCTCCTTCTTCCAAGGCATTAGAAGAAGCTTTGGCAATTGCAGATAACGGGGTGGTGAAGGCTGATGGAGCCAATTTGCCTGAAGTTGAAGTGCGGGAAAATGCCAGTGATGATGAGTACGAGGAGTTCAATCAAGTGGAGGACGAGGAAGAAGAGATGATTCCGTTCAACCAGTACGAAGATAACGACAACGAAGAACCAAAAGAACCAAAAGAACATCCAGAAGAACATCCAGAAGAACAGCCAAAGGATATGACGGATCTCGAGTGGCTCCAGCACAAGCGGGTGCGTATGGTGGAAACACAAGAGCAGCAAGATCGGCTTGACAAAAAGCAGCTGCAACAAACACAGCAGACACCACAAGGTCCACAAAAGAAACAAGGAGCACCAAAAATCAGTGAACCGCAGAAAGTCGTCAACCAGATCACCGAAACCGGCCGGTTGTTTATCCGGAATATTCTCTACACCTCCACAGAAGACGACTTTACACAGTTGTTCAGTCCTTTTGGCAAATTGGAGGAAGTTCACATCGCTATAGACACCAGGACAGGAAAATCCAAAGGTTTCGTGTACATTCAATTTGCCGACCCCCAAAATGCCGTCGCTGCTTACCAAGAACTCGACAAGCAGATCTTCCAAGGAAGACTCTTGCATATCTTGCCGGGAGAGAAAAAGAAAGATCATCGGTTGGACGAATTCGATATCCAGAACTTGCCATTGAAGAAACAACGGGAGTTAAAGAAGAAGTCACAAGCATCCAAATCCCAGTTCAGTTGGAACTCGTTGTTCATGAACCAGGACGCCGTGTTGGATTCGGTGGCTTCCAGATTGGGAGTCTCTAAATCCCAGTTAATTGATGCTCAGAGCTCAGATTCCGCTGTAAAGCAGGCATTAGCAGAAGCCAGTGTTATTGGTGATGTCAGAAAGTACTTTGAAAACAAAGGAGTGGATTTGACGTCGTTCAATAAGAAGGAAAGAGACGACAAGGTGGTATTGATCAAGAACTTTTCTTTTGGCACCACCGTGCAAGAACTTGCCGACCTCTTTTCGCAATATGGTGACATCAAAAGACTTTTGATGCCTCCAGCCGGCACCATTGCCATTGTGGAGTTCCGTGACGCTCCTGGTGCTCGGGCTGCATTCACTAAACTAGCATATAAACGATTGGGTAAGAGTATTTTGTACTTGGAAAAAGGACCCAAAGACTTGTTCACCAGAGAACCATCCACCGACGAAAATGTCGATGTGGTGGAGAAGACCGATGTGGTGGAAGTCAAGATCTCTGCCACCGATGTGATGATGGAGGAAAAGAAACCAGAACAAGAGGAGGACGAGACTGCTGTGGCCGATGGTCCTACGGTTTCAGTTTTCGTGAAAAACTTGAATTTTGCAACCACCACGCAGCAATTGGCGGAGGCGTTCAAGGCATTACCCGGATTTGCCGTGGCATTGGTGAAGACCAAGCCAGATCCGAAGAAAGAGGGTCTGACCTTGAGTATGGGATTTGGGTTTGTGGAGTTCAGGTCTAAACAGGATGCAGATAAAGCCATCAGTTTGATGGACGGACATGTTTTGGAAGGCCACCGATTACAGTTGAAATTATCCAACAGAACCGGGGGCACCGCCAAAAAAGGTAAGGGCCGGGACAAGAGTACCAAGATCATCATCAAGAACTTGCCATTCGAAGCCACCAGGAAAGATATTATCGAGTTATTCGGTGCATTTGGCCAGATCAAGTCTGCCAGAGTGCCGAAGAAATTCGACCGGTCGGCCCGGGGGTTTGCATTTGTGGAATTTGCTCTTGTGAAGGAAGCAGAGAACGCCATGACCCAGTTGGAAGGAGTGCATTTGCTTGGTAGAAGATTGGCTATGGATTATGCTGAAACAGATGCTGAAGATGCCGATACTGAAATTGAGAGGATGACGAATAAGGTCAAGCAGCAGTTTGCCACGCAGCAATTGGCGGCACAGAGATTGGCCGGTAAAGGTAAGCTTGACCTTGAGGAAGACACCAATCCTTTTGACCAATAGCTGTGTATTGGATTATAAGCTCGCTATTTGACCATTTGACTATTTCTCGCTACTTCTCGCTATTTTCTCACCATAAATAGTCTTTATTTCTCACTAAAAAGAATGTCATTAATTCTCATTCTCATTCATTCTCATTATTCTACTTACTCCTCCAATGAACAGACTCGGGTTCCGGCTTGCGCCACGTCCGTCGTTCTTCAGCAACCGCACGTTGTTGTCGATGAAAAACGAGTTGTCGGTACAAAGCCAGCTCCCCACCGCTATGTTTCGGCCCAATGTTCAAATACAGACACCAAAAACCAAAGAGATTCTACAATCGTCCACAAACCCTTTCAGCCAAATCAAAACAATGGTACAATGGGCCGCGTCCAAGGACTTTAAGAGAGCGTGGTCCAACACCAGTATCAAGAACGCCAAGAACAGTTTCCAAAAACTGAACACCTGGAAACAGTACAACAAGTACTACGGCAATTCCAACTGGAACCGGTTGAAAGGACCAGCATTGTTCACGGCGGCGTTCTGCGTGGGCACATACTTTGCTGTGCCGCTCTTGTTCAGCTACAGCCCCCTTGGATTCTTCAGCAAGCGCCCCCAGTTGTTGATTTATACCCTCATAGGAATTAATGGTATTGTGTGTTTGATGTGGAGATCTGGCGTGGGGATCTCCCAGTTGAGCAGATACGGCTTGTTGGTGAAAGATAACGTGTACTCCAACTGGTCATTATTGGGATCGGCGTTCTCCCATCAGAGCTTTATGCATCTTTTCGTCAACATGTTCGTGTTGCAATCATTTGGGTCTACTTTATGTTCCATCGTAGGAGCGTCCAGTTTTCTCGTGATGTACCTTAATTCGGCGGTTCTTTCGTCGTTCATCTCCATTGTCATTCCCACGTTGATGAGAAGCTCTTTGGTGGTGGGTTCTTTGGGGGCATCCGGGGCTATTTTCAGTGTGGTGGGAGCTTTTTCGTATTTGATACCCAAGGCTCCAATAGCGTTTTTCTTTATTCCGGTGCCAGGTGGAGCGTGGTTTGCATTTTTGGCGTCGGTGGCCTATAATGTCACAGGATTGTTCTTTAGATGGGGTGCTTACGACTATGCGGCTCATTTGGGGGGATCGATGGTTGGGGTGTTATACGGGTGGTATGTTAGTAAGGTGATCCGGGAGAGAAGACGGCGGGTGCGTTCTTTTTAGCCTTGTATATAGGGTATCAAAGTATTTATGTAATAGAGTATTTATGTATCAAAGTATTTATGTATTAAAGTAATTATTGTATGTGAAAATATAATGCTTCTAGTATTTATAGCTATTTGGGTCTTTAAATGTATTTATTGAGAAGGTATGGTCTTTCTAAGGTGCTTCTAGGCTCTCTTCACCTGTTTGTAACTTTCAGCTCTTTCAAGCGTTTTTTCAAGCTCTCTGTAATGCTTTCTCCGTACTTATCAGCATCTTTATTCATTCTATGGTACACTAGGCAAAAGAAACCGACTTGGTCTTCTTTCTGGGCTCATCATCTGCGTCTTCGGCCCTCCTGGCCTTGGCGTTCTTTCTCCTGTTGATTCTGGCCACAGCCGCTTTATTCTTAAGCTCATCTTTCTTAGAGTCTAATTTATCTCTCTTGGCCTCTTCCTTTCGTTCAATCTCCTTCCTCTTCAACTCCCGTATTTCCTCCAATCTCCGGGACTTCTCCAACTTACTCTCATTCACTATATCGTGCTTGTCGTTGATGGACTTTACCAATAAGTTCATAGTAAGTGAATCCTTCTCATCAATGAACTTCTTTCCTTTCTTACCTGATTTGACTTTTACCCCTGGGTTGATGGCTTTGTTAAGGGCAGGTATCTTCAACTGCTGTTCGTTGTACTCTTTTCCGTTTTTGGCTCCGTATAATCTGAGTTTGGCCTGTTGTTTCTTAACGGCTGCTTTGGATAATTGTCTTTTGGTGGATTTAGGCGTCAATTTGGGCTGGGACTCCAAGAGATTTCGAGCAGCCGAGTCCGTCGTCACGTCTGACGCTACCTGTCTGGTGGCGTTCTGCTTAGAGGCCCTTTTGAACGTCTTGGTTTGGCTTTTAGGAGGCATGGTAATTGAAAAAAAAATGAGATGAGAAAAATGGCTGCGATGGCTGCCAAATGGTGCAAGTAACAAAAACTACTATAACTATTCACTGACTAACTACTACTCAACCACTCGGTTAGAGTCCCGCTTGTTCAAATCCCGGACATCGGCAATCGGTCTTTCCGCCTGAGGTGTCACTCTCACCGCGTGTCTGGTGGCATTGGTGCTGTCCCAGTCGTAAATGGCCGTGTGCTGCACTCTTCTGTTGTCCCAGATAACCACGGTTCCCGGTAACCAGTTGGCCCGGGCCTGGAAATCGTGGCCCGTAGCAATATGGTTGTACAAGAAATTCAATAACGCATCAGACTCCTGCTCTTTAAACCCAATGATTCTTCTGGAGAACGCAGGGTTAACGTACAAAATCTTGTCACCGGTGACGGGATGCACTCTCACCAACGGGTGGATGTTTTTGACGGCCGCACGTCTTGGCACGGTGCCTCTAGAAGCACCATTTTGTGCCTGTTCCAAAGACGAGTGCTCAACATACAATCCGTCCAACCTCTGCTTAAACTCATCAGAAAGTCGGTTATAGGCCTCAACCGTGTCAGTAAAAACGGTGTCTCCGCCAGACTCGGGGCCCTCTAAAACGCTGAAGAAGGTGATTCCTGGTGGTTGCAACTCATAAGAGATATCGGTGTGCCAGCCCACCAGAGTGGTCTTGGTGTCTAGTGAAAAGAACGCATTGGTGAAATTCTTGGTGGCATACACGATATGCAACTCTGGGTGGCCTGCAGGAGCCCCGCTGACGGGGTGGATGTGCAATGGCCCGTAATACCGTCCGTAATCGGAGAAAAATTGGGGTCCGTGCTGGGCAATGTCTTGGTTGCGGAAAACTAGCAACCCTTTTTTTGCAGCTAATAATGCCAACTCGTCTTTACCGTGATCGTCGAGTTTAGACAACTGGACCCCTTCGATTTCCAATCCCAACTTGGGAGTAATGGATTTGACAGTTTGAGATCCGTCTTTGGGCAATAAATTGGGCAAGTCTTTGTCGGCAAAAGAGCCTCTATCGTGGTGCTCAAAGAACTCCAAAGGAGGCCAGGTTTTTTTGCCCCAGGTGGGAAGGAAGTCCTTGTACAGGGATCTGTCGATATCTTCTTGGGGGATCGAGGGCGTTTGGGCGATCGAGGGCGTTTGGGGCTTTGCGTCTTCTGTGTCTTGCTTTGAAGGAGCCATTTTCTGTACTTTGTGTATTTTCAACGATGCAGCAGGAATTATCTTGATTTATAGTGCTGCAGGTCTAAAGGAGTTAAACGGCACTATAAAAGGTTGCAGCCACCACAGTGAATTGTAATTGTCGCTTCGTCATTCGATAACCACAGTTCACATTTTTCACAGCCAAAGTGTATGCAGGAGTGGTAGCTTCATACTCTTTGATTAATTGCACCATGGCCACACGGTTTGAGCCTATGAAAATGGCCTATCACACTAGCCTTTGACAATAGTCTTAAAAAATAACACCATATTGCCATAACAGCACCACCACTACAACACCCATACACCATAATTGACAACTATCTTACGGGATTTTCCGCTCTTATCTGAAAAATTAACCTCCACACTCAATATCTACAATGAACTACAATGTCACAGACGTAGCTGATGGCGTCCGATTCAACTGGAACGTGTTCCCCTCCACGCGGCTCGAGTCTTCTCAGCTCCTGGCTCCCACCGGCTGTTTGTATACCCCTTTACACGCACGAGATTCTCTGCTAAAGCCCATCCCCGTGATTGACACAAATACTCCCCCTATCCGATGTGATGCCTGTGGCTGCTGTATGAACCCGCACATCAAGATCGACAGGAAGCACCGCATGTGGTATTGTCCTTTTTGTGACGAAAAGACCGCCATTCCGTCTTCTTTAACCATTCCTTTGCCCCAACAGCCCAATGAGTCGTGGCCCCTTGAACTACGCCTGCTGTCGTCTACGGTGGACTATGTGTTGCCGCCAGACGTGCTGATGGCGTCTCCTAGCTCCCGATTGAGCTATGTGTTTGTTATGGATGCTTATCAGCATACCGATGAGATCCACGGCCAAGAACTGCCGTCTTTTGATGGCTTGAAAAATAGTGTTTGTGATGCTGTTAAGACGCTCCCAGACGGTACAAGGGTGTGTATTGTGACATTTGACGAGTTCGTGTACGTCCACAAGCCCGCTGCTTCTCCGGCTTTTGTAGCATTGACTGCTTCCGATATCGACACCAACGATGGTAAAAAAGGTCCCTACGACGAGGGAAAAGTACTTCGAAAGTTGGGCCTCCTGGATATCCTAGGCACAGACTCCAGCGACTCGTCTCTCTTCAAACAGGGCTACTTTACGACCCTCACAGAGTCTACCAGACCCACTCTTATTGAGTACATAAAAGCCATCAAACCAAAACTAACAGACTCATACAAGCCTCCTCGGGCCACCGGTCTTGCAGCCTATGTGGTTTCCATGATGCTTGCAAAGTCCAGCCATCGAGGTCTTATTGGAAAAGTGCTTTTGTTTGTAGGTGGTCCGTGCACCATTTACCCCGGAAACATCATTGATATGAACAAAAGCAAGGTGTTGAGAAGCCACAGAGATATCAACAATCTCTCGGTGCCGGAGTTTGTGCCGTCGCTGAAGTTCTATAAAACGTTGGCATTGGTTGCAACTGGATTGTCTTTTGAGAATGCCCAAATCATAATCAGCCAGAGATCTAAAAAAGAGACAGACTTTCCGGTTGATGCCAATTCTCCTCGGTGGTGCTTTGACTTGATCAGTGGATCGTTGGATCAGGTGGGGGTTTACGAAATGAAGGCCTTGGCGCTGTATACTATGGGGACTGTTCACATATATGACTCCTTTAGTAGCAAACAGTTTGAGCAGGGGTTGCCTCGAGTTATTGAAACAGATTTGGGCTCCAAGTACCGCTCGTCTTTGATTGTGAACACCTCTGCTGGTTTGAAGGTTTCCAGGATGGTGGGGCCTGGACGGAGCCTTCCGTCGTCGTATCAAACAGAAAAATCGTTTGATATGCACCACCAGAAAATATCCGACCACTTGACCCAGTTTGATTCGAGTTCCAAAACCACAAACTTCACCAACCAATGGCTGTTTGAGAAATTGAATAGTAAGGATACTTTAGTGGTTCTATTCGAGCCACAGGTTGCCCGATCTTCGAACGAACTTCAGATGGACGGAATAACCCAGGTATATATCCAGTTTCAGTTGAGGTACTGGGACGTGCAGGACCGGTGTTGGAAGCTAAGAGTCACCACCATTGACCGGAAAACAACCTTGTTTTATTTGGTTGCAAATAAGGTGAAAATGAGCAACAACACCTATAAATTAGTGAACAATAAAAGCTCGATAATCAAAGAAAAGGAGCTACTTGACAGTTTTGACCAGGATGCGTTCATTGTCATTCTCACGAGATTGTTGTTGGATAAGATTGATACGATTTTGGGATTTGAGCATTTCGACAATATAGCATCAGATGTCGATAGAGTCTTGATCAAACTTTTGTACCATTGGGGTGGAATATCCATTAATACCAGTCAGGTAAATGGACAAACCCCCTATTCGAATTTACTTCAAAACATTGTTCAGAAATATGAAATCAACGACAACTTTAAGAGATTGCCTTCTTTGGCGTACAACTTGAGAAGGAACCCCCAGCTCATCAAGATCTTCAACTCGTCCCCCGACGAAACGGCATTTTACCATCACTGGTTCTCCCGGTTTGACTGTGCGACCGCCATCACGGCTATACAACCCAGATTATACGAGATTGAAGGCACTTTTGTGAAGGAACAGTCGCTTGATTCGCAGAACGTGTTGAATTCGGCCCCTTCGTCTTTCACAATCATGGATTCCGTCTACAATGTGGTGATATACAAGAACGACGAGTCCTTGAAATTGCACCATTCCAATAATCAGCATTTGGTGTACGATAAAGACCCATCAATATCACAAGTGTTACCGTTTGTTGAAGGGTTGTCACACAGGCAGATATTCCCTAAATATGTTGTGACCCAGAAGAACCACTCGCAGTCTCGGTTCTTGCTTTCACGGTTAAATCCCCTTGACACATTGGAAACGGATTTTGCAGCCATTCAAGTGGAAGATAAGGGATTGTTGCATAGGCTTTTTGGATCAAAGAGTCAGAACAAGAGCTATGGTAGTCTTTTTACTGATGATATAAGTTTGAATAAGTACTATGATGGTCTTATGAGCTCGGTGAGGAAGTACACCGTTGAAGATGACTTTTGACTTTTTAGCATAAACGTTTCTTCTACAAATACACGAAGGCCAGTCTAAGAGGTTTTTTCTATAACAAATACACAGATCCGTGTCAACCCTAGGCCAATGAATACACAAAAGCCACAACCGTCTCCACCATATCCCTACACGCATCAGCATCTTCAACAGTATGAGAAGCACTCTTCAAGACCTTACTTTCAGAGCTCCAAATCCCCGGCTTTGTAGCCTTTTCCCATCGACCAATAAAGTCCTGCAAATTGACCCCCTCAGGGGCATACTCGTCTTTCTCTCCGTACAACACCAATAAGGGCTTATTGACTTTCCCGAACGTCTTGCTCAAGTGCTCATCCGAAAGGTAACTGGAAAAGAAGTCATCATCTCCATATCTCAGAAACAAGGAATAAAACCTGTATGCTGTAATCTGAGCCCCGAATGAGTACTTGGTATATTCTAGCGGCAACATCTGGTCCCCAAGACCCTTAGCAATGTATTCATCGTAGCATTTCTGTACAGACTTATCAAAAGCAGCCACATCTTTAGTCTCTTGTTCAACTCCTTCTCTATCGGAAACCGGAGCCTGAAGTATCCCGCCATCGATTTCCATGGACGCATTGAACCCCTCTTGATAGCTGTAATCACACAAGTACCGGAGAGTATCCTGAGATCCCGTGGAGTGGCCCATCAACACCACTTTCTGTCTGTTCCCTCCTGCAGGTGATCTTAAATAAGACACAATCTGGCCGATTTCCTCGTTATCTTTCTGTAAAGACGACTGGCCCCATCCACAGTACGACGACGATAATATCCCCTGCACAAGCGCCCAATCGCCGTGATGGTCAATGGACAGGACTTTCTGTGCAAGTTGAGGAAGATAGTGTACTGTTAACAAGCCATCACCGAGACCGCCAATAAACAACACGGCGTTCTTGGATAAATGGCCGGGATTCGATCCATTGAACTCAAACGCTGATTTTTTGTAGGCATATTGGTGCACAGTTCCCACAACCATGGTCTTCAAAATATTAACTTGTCATTTTCGCAATCTGTTTTAAAAGGGTATTTGATATTGATTTAATTCGATTCTTTGTTTTTTGCCCATACTTGACATTGACTCACCTTCTTGTTCTTTCAATCATTCTTGTTCCTTCACATCATCGACTGAACAAATTCCTTCACATCCTTCTTTTTCCTTCACACCTTCCTCAATAGCTTGATGTCCGTTGCTCATTCCACACATGATTCGTTTCTACAATGGGATCCCGCCCAGGTGTCCAGTTATGTCAATTCCGTGATAGACGGCACGTCTGCCGGCGACTGTTTCCTTGACCACAACATCGAGGGCTCCCTCCTTCCCTACATCACCACCCAGCATTTAAAAGAACTAGGCATAAATAACTTGGCCACACGCCTAACCATCAAAAAGAGAATAACAGATCTCATCACCGACCACTACGACAAAAACCCCCCCAAGTCGCACAACGACACTGAGTACAAGTTGCACAACATCAACATCAACAACAATTACGTCAGTCTCGACAGTTTACACCTATCGACGGTGTTAATGAAAGATATGATAAAGAAATTGAGTGTAACGGTCCAGCAGCATTATTCCACTACTCCGTCTCCAATCACCGACCAACAAACACTGGATATCAAGCGGTTGAACGATAACTTCACCCGGCTCAAAACCGATTTGATCCCGGTGATACGATTATTGAAAGACTCCAAACCATTGCCCACACCTACTTTAGATCCAGGGCACAATTCGTCGATGGGGAACTTGGATTCCCCCACCTATTCCATTTCCAGTAACCATTCCACCAACAGCAACACCTTGACGGAAACGTTGCAGGACTCTGGGCTTCTTTACTCCAACCGGAACTCCAATCCACTCCCTAGCCCCACGCAATCTAATCGATTTTCATCTGGTTCACTTCTTTCGTTGGGAACGGGAAAAATCATTCTGTCAAACACCAATTTGGCATCCAATGGGGACTCGGGCTCTGGGTCCAAGCCAGTTGCTGTGGCCCGGCCTCGGTTGGTGGAAAGCAAGTCTACCAGCGCCGCAGTGCCTTATTCTACTCCGAGTCTCAATGTTTCAAAGTCCTACAGGAAACACTCATCGCTGACGAGCTCGGCGTCTATAAATCCCGTGGGCATGACTCCTACCCCTGCTACCACTGCTCCGCAGCCCATGGGAAACGAGCCTTTGAAACAATTGCGGGCTTCATCTGACGATTCGTGTCTCAAGATCTTACAACAGGCCATGAAAAGACACCATATTCCTCGGAACGACTGGTCCAAATACGTTTTGGTGATCTGCTACGGTGACAAGGAGAGGATCTTGAAGTTGGCGGAGAAGCCAGTGCCTATTTTCAAGGAATTACTGGAATTAGGCAAGCATCCAGCTATCATGTTGCGGCAATTGGCCGAGACCAAGGCTGACGATGCACACGTGAACGAGATGTACGAAGACTCGCGGATCGGCGGCGACATCCCTGGCGGCACGCTATAATACAAATAGATATAACAGTGTAATACAAATAGATATAGCAGTGTAAAACAAATAGATATAACAAGAAAGACAGATTGTGTGGCTGCAGCCCTATATATCACGTGACCGCGCGACTGTGTATCCCCTATACACTCCCCCTCTTTGTGTAACATTTCTCGTCCCACGAAAAACTACTTCTCATTTGTGAGGTAGAAAAAATTTCAGTTTTAACACAGTTAACAAATACTTAAGATGCCTCCAAAATTTGATCCAAGTGAAGTTAAATACCTTTACTTAAGAGCCGTTGGTGGTGAAATCGGTGCGTCCGCCGCCTTAGCCCCAAAAATTGGTCCTTTAGGTTTATCTCCAAAGAAAGTTGGTGAAGATATTGCCAAAGCTACCAAAGAGTTCAAAGGTATCAAAGTTACTGTGCAATTAAAGATTCAAAACAGACAAGCCACTGCTTCTGTTGTTCCATCTGCTTCTTCTTTGGTCATCACTGCCTTGAAGGAAGCTCCAAGAGACAGAAAGAAGGAAAAGAATGTCAAGCACTCTGGTAACATTCCATTAGAACAAATCTATGAAATTGCCAGAACCATGAAAGAAAAATCTTTCGGTAAGAACTTGGCTTCTGTGTCCAAAGAAATCTTAGGTACTGCCCAATCCGTTGGATGCCGTGTCGAAGGTAAAAACCCACATGACATCATTGATGCTATTAACGCTGGTGAAATTGACGTTCCAGAAAACTAAGGTTTGTAAGAATAGATTAATGTATCAAATAGGGTAGCTTTTTATAAATATCATTAATGAGATCTCCAGTTCTCTAGTCAAATATAATCATGATATTGCTACCTGATACCCATTCCAGTCCCGTTTTAGAAATGTTTGCCGACACTCTGGTGCCAAGTGTTCATCTTTGATGATTTCTTGTATTTGGTTCCTATTTAGGTGCAAACTAGATTAACTAGCTTACTACTCACCATTGCAGCCTGTTTGTGGTTGTGATCGGTCCATTTCAGTAGCTTACATTGGGATCAGGTTTCTCTCATGTTCTCTAAGAGGAGTTCAAACCGGTTCTGAACTGGTTTTAGAACTGGTTTTGTATTGTCTATGTGGTAGTTGTCTCTGGGGTTGTTGTCTCTGTGGACATGTCTCTGTGGCCCGTGGTCTGTGGCCTCAACTTCTCTTGCTTCTCTTGCTTCTCCAGCATTATCTCATGTGCCGCGAATTTGCCCCAGTTTTCATAAACAACAACTCCACCTCGGTCAATTATCATGTCGGACTCCATTGGTATGTGTCATTCAGCACTCTAGCGGTTGTGTTACTAACAGCTTAGACCGTGTTTTCGTCAAAGCTACCACCACCATCCGGGCGTTATCGTCGCGTTCAAATCACGGATCTTTACCCAGACCGCCAGCAGAAAATAGGATCAAACTCTACGGACTTTATAAGCAAGCCACAGAAGGAGATGTCGAAGGCATCATGGCACGACCCCTAGGGTTTACTCTAGAAGACGAAGGGGCCCGGAAAAAATGGGACGCTTGGAAAAGAGAGGAGGGACTTAGCAAGACTGGTGCCAAGCGACAATATATCTCGTTCTTAATCGATACAATGAAGGTTTACGCCAGCGGCACTGCGGAGGCAAGGGAGTTGTTGAGCGAATTGGAGTACCTTTGGGACCAGATCAAAGATTTGGAGTTCAGTGCCGAAGAAGAACTCGACCATATACCCAATATCCCATTTCCAACCCATTCGCCCCTGATATCACAAGCAGACCAAAGTGACCGGTATTCCACCACCACGCCGCTCCCTCCTCCAAGCAACTACTCCAATAATGCCAGGAGCAACTTCAATAAGATCTATTCCCACTCCAGAAGATCCACCATGCTATCGATCAATGATTATGTCCAGCAACAAAGAAGCCAGCTTCAACAACTGCACCAGCTGCAGTCGGTGCTCCCTAAACACACCACCACCGCGTCGGTGTATTCGTTATCCCGAGACCGGGACCCTTTGCTTCAGCCGGACCGAATGGGCCACTCCATCCAATCGTTACCCAATCCTGGAGTAAATGCAACCCCTGAGTCTTTGGACGATTTCAAGAATTGGCAGGGGGAAATCAACTTGATTATCAACAAGCTCTCACGAGAGTTTTTGAACAGAAGGAACAACCAGCCCAGTGATGACGAAAGTGAATATAGATTGGACCCTAGCGATCGAATCAAGAGAAGACTAGTGCTTCTTGTGAAATTCATAGGATCCAATGCCCTTAAAGTGTTGAAAAGCTTCTCCTTCAGTGTGTTGGCCATCATGTTCATTTTGTGGTGCATCAAGAAGAATGTCATAGTCCAGCGGACCATGGTGAAGAAACAAGCAAATACAGGTAAAAAGACCCAGGAACTAGTGATCAACATGGTTTTGAACACGGACGAGAACAAGTGGTTCATCCGAATGCTTACATTTGTCAACAGCTTTGTGGGGTTTGTATAGATGGCAGCCATAACTCTCGATTAATATATCTCTCCTGCATACAACCCAGACCTAAAAAATGAGACATGAAAAATTTCGAGATGAGATGATAACTACCCTGGCCATGAATATCCATCGTTGTAGATTTGTGGACTACACTCCTCACACCATAAGTGCCATAGCATTCAGCCACAGCTCCAGTGTGAACGGCGTGGCGAGCAGCGATTTGCGAATGGCTGTCGGCAGAAACAACGGAGACATTGAAATCTGGAACCCCAAATTCAACTGGACCCATGAACTCACGCTATTTGGAGCCAAGGGCAGGTCTATTGAGGGCTTGTGCTGGGCTGTGAACAACCAAGATAGGACCCCCCGGTTATTCTCCATTGGCGGGTCCACGTACGTCACAGAATGGGACTTGAAGACCGGATTACCCAAAGCCAACTACGACTGCAATGTTGGAATTATATGGTCCCTTGCCGTCAACAAGACCGGCACAAGACTTGCTATTGGCAGTGACGACGGCACTGTGTGTGTTGTGGACATTTCCGGGGGCCCTGGGTCGTTGGAACACGAAATGGTGTGCCAAAGACAAGATCTGAGAGTGTTGAGCATAAAATGGTTTGAAGATGATATGATCGTCGGCGGATGTGCCGATGCCCGGATCAGATGTTGGTCTGCATCCAAAGACACCAAGGGGCGTATTTTGGGCACCATGAGAGTGGACAAGTCCAAGACTGAAAGCACATTGGTGTGGTCAGTTTGTGTGTTGAGCAACAAAAGACAAATTATCAGTGGAGATTCCACCGGGTCTGTCAAAGTGTGGGATTTAAACACCTTCACGTTATTGCAGAGCTTCAACAACCACGAGGCCGATGTGTTGTGCATTACAAACGATATCAACGAAGAGAAATTTTTCACTGCTGGTGTGGACCGAAAAATCCATCAATTCAATTTGATAAATGGGTCTGGCAAAACCAAGACCTCTAAATGGGTCCACAGTTATAACAGATTATTGCATTCCAACGACGTGCGGTCCATGGCCGTGTTTGAGAGCAAGGGCTACAACTTCCTTGTCAGCGGAGGTGTGGAAAAGACTCTTGTGATCCAATCCACCGATCAGTTTCACGATGGGAAATATAGAAAGTTGGCATTGACCCAACAGCAGAAAAATCTTGTGGTGAATGAGGCACAGAAATTGGTGGTGATGTGGCAGGAGCAGACCGTTAAGATATGGAGGGCTTCGGGGTCGTGCAAATTGGTGTCGAAGCTCAGTTTGAGTGACGAAGAGAACATCACCAGTGTTTCAGTCAATGGAAACGGTACTTTATTGGCTGTTTCAACCATGGATAGTGTCAAGGTGTTTCAGCTAGTCAGCGAAGGAACCAAGTTGCGGGTCAGCAAGATCAAAGCGCCTGTGGACACGGGGGCCAAGAAAGTGATGGTTTACGATGATAACAAGTTGGTGGTTTTAACGTCAAGTGAAGAGTTGTATTTATTCGAAGTTGATGTTGAGGACCAGAAAATCGAGTTGGTGGACGAGATCGAGTTGGATGAACAGAACGAAGTCAAGTCCAACGTTGCTCATATGAATAATATCAAGAACATGGTGGTTAAAGGAGACTTGATGGTGATATCGAGATTTAGTGGAGTCATCGAGGTGGTGGAGTTGAAAGAATTGTCGGTGTATAAATTGACTCAGTTGTCTCCAGTGCCCCATTTGATTGCCATCTCCGATTCCAACACGTTGATAGCACTCACGGAAGACAATATAATTCATGAGTTCCATATGAGGAAAGAAAGTAAGCTAGATTCATTGGTGACTGCGTGGTCCAAGAGAAATAGCGACTTTTTACCTAAGCAGTTCTTGACATTGGATGACAAGCCTGAAGGGATATTCGTGGACGCAGATAAGGTGTGGATACATGGAAAGAGCTGGTTATGCTTTTTCAATATGTCTATGAACATCCCTATCAATAAATTGTATAAGAATACTGCCACCTCCAAAAAGAGAACCAGAGACGGTTTGACCATTGATGAAGATGAAGAGGACGATGGCGACGAAGATGACAACATGTCTTCGGTGTTGTTGTCTCTCAAACAGAGTCAGATAAATAAAATTAAAGAGCAAGACAAAGACGCAATGGCTGCAAATGAAAACGAAACTGAAAAGCCCTTTTGGATTAGTTCTAAGTACAGGCCAATCTTGACGGCAGGAAAGTTTGGTGATGATTTGATCGTTGTGGAAAGGCCATTGGTGTCGGTACCCGCAACACCAGCATTTAAAATCCCAAAGCTAAAAGTATAGATTAAGTAGTTAACCAAGAACATACACTAATTACTCAATTTTCGGAACAACTCTGGCTCCCTGGAAAAACACACGGGCTGCAGAACCACATCCCATCAAGCACTTTTGCGCCCGGTCCCCCTGTTTGTCCTCATCCTTCAATCCCCACCCCTTCCGTTCTCCAAACTCTTTCTTGTACTTTTGGTCATAAACTTCCCTGTAAGTATGGTTGGGTTCAAAACTCTGAATGTACAATCCGTCATCGGCGTCTCTCATATACTCGTAGAACATCACCAAGTGTCTGCGGATTTCTTCCTCGATTCGTTGGGGAAGATCACCCGGTGCATCAGGTCCCACGAACAACATATAATCAGCCAATCCTTCGATCAAGAGCTGCACAAAGTACGAAGAGTCTCTCCAGTACCGTTTGCTCATATCATAGTCCCGATCGTAGAAGAACACGTTCCTGTTGATACCAGCATCTGCCAATTCGTCGGCGATTTTCTTCCAATGGTCGTCCTTGGTGTAATGGTACAAATGGGCAGCAGCAGATAAGGTGGTTCCCAAGTTGTAAGTCCATTTAGTGTCGTTGGGCCCGTCTGCGGTGTCCTGGATCCCGTCCTTGATCAACTTATCGCCTGGGTCCTGCAACGTGTTGATTTGCCAGTCAATGCACTTGGCTGCAAAATCAATATACAATTTTTGCTCGTTGGGAATGAACTTGGCGATTTGCAAACAGCACTTGGCGACCTCCGCCGTTGTACACGCATTCAAATAAGCGTTGGTGATATGCCATTTCATCCCTCCTTTGTTCTTGGCGTTGGGGTTGTCGTTCCATCCGCCCATCAAGAACCTCACCAACTCGCGTCCTTGATCCAAATACTTCAAATCACCCGTGACTTCGAACGCTGTCAACATGGCACTGCACACTTGAGCATCGTCGTCGTAGTAGATATCCTTGTCGTTGCCGTTATTTTCGGCGGCCGAAAACCCTTTCAAATGGGTGTTCTTGTACTTCTGGAAAATCATGATGGCAGGGTCTATCAATGGCACAAGCTCCTTATAAATCCGGGCTCCGTCCACTACTGCTTGGGCGGCCACAGAAACCGCCCAGATGACGAATTTGTCGTCGTTGTAGCATCCACTGCATTTTTGGGGTGCAATAAATGTTCTTTGCAGTTTGTTGTAGTACTTTGTCCACATGGCACGGATGATGTTGTACCCCTCGAGATTAGGGTTGCTGAGCGTCATTTTGTGGTTTCTGTTGTTTTGAGTCTTATTTTGTGTCAATTGGTTGTTTTGGTACGAATTGCCAGTTTGTGATAACGAACTATTTATATTGCTAAAAGCTGCCATGTGGGAGCAGGAATGAGCTGCTGCGGAATGTCGTGTGTTTACCGATTGAGTGAAATTCTGATTATACCAGCCCAGTCTAAGAGGATCTATTGTACATTCAACTACACAGTAACTGGTGCAATAAGTGCTAAGTTAAATTAATTAGTTTCTTCTGGCTTCTTGCACACGAACAACATCATTGGCGTGAACAATTTCTGTTTACCACCGGCAACTAAATTGACAGCAGCATCTTCTAAAGCAATGGTCACTTGCTTAGTACCCTTTGGAGCCAAGCCGATCTTTTCCAATAATCCCACACTTTCGGTGGTGATGAATCTACCGATTCTGGAGGTTCTGAAGATCGTGAAGTAGTCACTGAGTTGCTGCACGTACTTGAAGTCTCCAGCCAATGGGTAGTACCAAGGAATGTCGTCGTCATCATCGGCCAAATCCCTTTGGTATTCAATTTCGAAACCTACAGACTTCAAAGCGTCTTCTGCAACCTGTCTCTTGAACATCTTAGGAATTCCGTCACCAACTTCAATACCGTAAGCGATTTTACGGTGTTCTTCGTTGGTTTCATCGTAGTTATCAGTCATAACCCATTCGTAAACACCGAAAACTCCACCAGGCTTCAACACCTTGTAGATTTCATTGTACACACCTTCCAACACCGGGGCGTGGACAGTGGCTTCAATGGCATAAACCGCATCAAAAGATTCTGGTTCAAAGTCCATTTGCATGAAATCACCTTTCACGAAGGACAATTTGTCGGATAATCCGTATAATTCGGAGTAGTGGTTAGCTCTTTCGATCTGGTAATCGTTGTTGTTTAATCCAACAACAGAGCATCCAGTGAATCTGCAGATTTCTCTAGCAGGACCACCCACACCACATCCCACATCCAAAACCTTCATGCCTTCGGAAATGTTCATTTTGTGGGCCAAGTAGTGTTCGTGTCTAGCAGTGGCTTGTCTGAACGCTTCGCCTTGGTAGTATCTCGAGAAATGGAACGAAGATCCCCATCCGTACTCGTAAAAGTCGGTGACCAAGTTGTAGTAATGGTGAGTTAATCTGTTATAGTCAGTCAATCTCTTGTCTTCGTCTTCTTTGGTAACACCTCCATCCCAGTGCTTGAAGTATCCTTCAGTGGCAACATCAGAAGCGTCTTTTTTCTTGGAAAGAATGGCACTTAAACCTTTCTTTTTGTAACTTTCTCCGTGTAATGCCTTAGCAAATTGACTATCTTTGTCGTTATCTCTTTCGTAAAGTTGAGGTTTAGTCATGGTAACGAATGGTGGTATATATAGTTGAATATATCTATTGGACAGCGGGAAAAAAAACCGATGAACTTATCAAGTATTTATATATTTGGAAAATTGGCGTTTGTGTTGGTGAGAACTATGGTTTGTATACTTGCTCGTTTACATCGTTTAATCCTATACGAACAAAATCGTATTTTGCACGCGATGCGTTAAGCCATTAAATCGGTGTTATCATTAAATGTCGTACTCCACTTTATCTTCATCCTCGAGGAACTTGTCGATGTCGCCGAGCTCTTGCTGCTGTTGGCGTTGCGATTCTTGGTCCTCGGGATTGGTTTCGATTTTCTCGTTTACGGGCACGTACAGTGGGGGCTGTGATTCTTCTGCCTCGTCCACCTCCATCACTGCTTCGGGCTCTGGCTCTAGTTCGGGTTCACGCTCTGGCTCGGGCTCTTCCGCTTCCTGCTGCTGTGCCTTCTCACACAACAGTCTCACTATTTCCTGGAATTTACCAAAGTTTCTCCGGGTCAACGAATCGAGAACATACTCGGGGTCGTCTTGCTTCTGGTCGAAAACGTGGTTGGTTTCTTCCACTGCCTCATTCAAGCTTTTTAGCAACTTGTAGTTCAAGGCTTGGTTGAGGTAAATCTTGTTGAAGTTGTTGACGATGGCTTTTTTCACGGGTTTGGACGTGTCTTGCTCGAGTGCTTGTAGTAAACTGATGATCTGCCATACGGGGGACTCTGACACCGTGACCGGCTGGTCATCTTTCTTCACAAGATTGTTGGGCTCACACCAGTGGATCAACTGTTGGATCACGGAAGATGGGGTTATGGCGTTCAAAATCTTCAATGCGGGCTCATTGTCTCGGTAATACTCTTCGTAGTCAATTTGACGTTTACTGAACTTGTAGATGACATTGCCGGTGATTTTGGAAAGCTTGACCTGGTGCTTGGCATGACTGAACGAATACACTGGTATGCAGAATGATAGTATCTGTCTTAATTTGTTATTGAAGTGGTTTTTGGCATCAAAGTATGACAAGATCAAAATCTCGAGAAGGTCTTCAAATTCCTCTTCTTTCTCCTCCGATGTTTCAAACAAGTTATCGCCGAAATTCTCCAAAATATCTGCAAGGTATAACTTGCACAACCCATCGGCTGTGACTGCTTGTAGATTCCCCATTTTGTAGTTTTTCAACGACTTGATGAACAATTTGTTCAAGGATAACGAGTCCACGTATCTGGTCTTACCAAAATCATATTCCTCGTTCCCTGTGAGTTCATTAGTACCGGCATCCAATACGCTGGTGCCGTAGGTTGACAAGACATCTATTATGGTCTTTGTGGCAATAATTCTCAACTCTTCATCGAACTTGCTTAAACTTACTACTCTCCCGAAGAAATACAATTTCTCAATGGCAAGTTCCTTATCCAATAACATGAATAAGCCTAGACATTTGACACCTAGTTTGTTGGTGACAGATCCATCCTCTAACAAAACCGCAGGATATACCAAACTTTGGAGAATTGATCCCAATGAATAGTTGTTGGTCAAGGGTTCGTTGATTAATTCAAGCAAATGCTGAGTCATACTCAAGCATTGATTCATGATATCCCGAGATGGAACCTTAGGTTGTATCCGTCTTCTCTTTGATCCTGATTTATTCTTGGAGTACGATCTTCCGAAGTTTTGATCATCGAATACGTTTTCAATGCGGTTGAGGTTGTTGGTATAATCAGCAGTCTCTCCTATGCCATTTTCTTCATCAACCCTTTGTGAGTCGGGCTCTTGGCTGTTCAAAACGTCGGCTTCTTCGTCGTCTGAGTCTGAGTCTGATTCATCTAAAAATCCCGAAATAGCGGAATGGAAAGTCTCATCATTTTCATCCAACATCGAGTCTCTGATATCGGTGATGATTTCGGTACTCATACTGATAAAATCTCTTTCATTGATACTCAAAATCTTCAAAACTTTCAAGGTTATTTCAGTCAAGTTGTCGGACAACTTTTCATTGGTCAAACTGGTTCTGATAATTTGCAACATGGATCTTCGACCTGCTTCATCGGCGTAATCGTAATCTTTACTGATTTTAAGGAGATTTTCGATGATAAACTCCAACTCGCTATATTCTTCTTTGAAATCTGAATATTCTTCGTTTATGTTCTGATTGTTTTCTATGATGAGCTCTTTTTCTTGTTGAACTTGGGTCTGTTTTGATTGTAAATCACCAATCTTCATCTTGAGTTTGTCAATGATTTGCTTCCTGTTTTCGGCGATTTCATCATCATCTTCGCCATTGTCTTCGTCTTCCTGTTCATATTGCTCCAACTTCTTCAAAAGGTACTCTAATTCAGAACTGATAGCATGCAAGTCTGAGTCTTTCGTTTCCACATTTCTTTTGAACTCATTATAAGCGTCGACCAACGACTTATTTTTGGACAATCTGGCCTTACGCAACTTGAGATACTTGTACAAGATATCACTCAACTCAATCAAATCCACAAACTTCTCATCAATGAGATTATAGTAGTTATTGTCGGAAAGGAATTCGAAAAGGCTCCGCAATAAGAATGATTTCTCAACCGAGAACTCCTTCCAGTACGACTTGTCAAACTTCATGTTTCTAACTGTGTCAAGATTCATTTCAAACAAGTGTTTTAACAATTTATCAATGGTGTTGTCCTCGTCATACAAATATAAATTATCAAGCAACAAGAGGAAATCCCGATTCACAGATTCCAACCAGTAGTTATTGAAAAGTTTCAAAGCAGCATTTTTCACACTAGACTCCCTGTCATTCAACCCCCATTGCACTAGAAGACTTCTTGATTCAAGATTAATATCCCGAAAATCACCAAACTCTTTCAAGATCCTAGAATAGACAATTCTTCGATTAATGGTATTGACATCTCTGGCTCTCTCTATCAAATGAGGCAATGTGCTTCTATTTTTCACCAAGTTGAGCAACGCAGCCCTTCTCACCTCTGGACTATCATCATTTTGCATAACTTCAATCAATAGTTTACTGAAAAAATTGACACTCGGTTCTCCATTGGCCAGTTGGGAGTCAAAATCTTCATCGTCAATGTGCTGAAACCTCGACAATGCCACAACTGCTTGTAATCTGACAGTTGGTTCCTTATCGGTCAACCGCTTTCTCAAAGAGTGCACCAAAGATGTGAAAACAGTGGCATCAATGTCCCCAATAAAGTTCACCAAATAAGCAATCAACTGAATGATTCTGTACCGGACATTTCTATCTTTGGCCTCCACGCCTCTCAACAAATGGTTCAATAAGTAGTTGGCGATCCTGGTGGTGATATTTCCTTCCTCGTCTTCATCCTCTCCCATCATGCTGTCGTCCTCTGATCTCTTCTGTTGAAGTTTGAATAGATTGGCAATGAACACAGAGCAAAACTTGATGATCCGGTCGCCACTTTCTTCCCCTTTCTTCGACGGAAGGATTTTATTGATCAATTTGGTGAACTTGAACGAAAACGCTTCTTCATACCCCATATCTATTGCCTTCTTGTGGAGATTGGTCATTATCACCACTAGCTTTCTGTGACTCGAAAGCGTGACTTGTGCCTCTTGAAATACTTGTGTCATGGCCATGTTGATTTCGTCAATATCACTCATCTTGCCAATCGACTTTAGCGTCGGCCTGGCATCTACCTGCATGATAAAAAAAGGATATTTACAAGTTAAATCACTTCATCAATTAAATTGTAAACAAACGCGGGATGAACCAAAAAGAAATGAGCGGTACGGGAATCGAACCCGTGTCTCCTGCTTGGAAGGCAGAAATGTTAACCACTACACCAACCGCCCTGGATATTTTCATATTGTGGATCTTCTGTTGACGTTCTGGCTCTTGACAGCGTTCGATGAAGTGGCTGTATTTGTGGTCCTGCATTGCTCTTTTCGGTTCTATGAGTATAATTAAGTAGTTTCTATTGGAGTAAGTAGAGGGGGTGGTAACATATCCACGGAGGGCTGTTCTCTCCAGTGTCTATATGAATAGGTATTCATAGCTTTGCTAGACAGCTCTTAATCCTTGGTCTAAGAATAATACGGGTGCACTAGCTCATAGTTACCATAGAGCTTGTATTATAACTAGACAGGGCTATACAACTGGGATGGATATTCATATATCATGAATACCCCCGTAGGGCCACGATCTGTAAAAAGGGACTTTACCGATCTATTTATACTCAACTTCTCAATCGTCTCGCGACATACGACGAGACTTATTATACGAATTCCATAAGAGACGACATACAGTATCCTATGCAGGATA
This sequence comes from Yamadazyma sp. yHKS699, assembly GCA_030580295.1. Taxonomy (NCBI): domain Eukaryota; kingdom Fungi; phylum Ascomycota; class Pichiomycetes; order Serinales; family Debaryomycetaceae; genus Yamadazyma; species Yamadazyma sp. yHKS699. The sequence continues at coordinate 734,042 of JAKTSQ010000001.1, read as the reverse complement.
CTACATATAGTCCCAACTTCCATTATGGTCCTTAGGGATGGATCACTACCTGGACAACGTCCAGGAGTAGCGATCACCCATAAGGCTCAACAGTAATGGAATAAATTTGGGGAAATTTTGAACTTTTGTCTGTTGCACTATATCTGTTGAAGCATACAAACAATTTGTGAGGTTTAAAGTAGAATGATTTCCTCCGATGTTTGGAATACCCTTTGTATCACTATTGGCATATCTTCAGTATGTCTTTTACTTTAGTTGTACGTTAGAATTATGACTCAAACGGTTTCTTTTTTGCAACCACGATCTCAAATATACAAATCTTCGGAGTTGTCATCTACCAATTTACTTCACGAGCCTTACGTTCGAAAGCTTTTCTAGAGGTTCAGTAGCAGCGATGGAAATGAATGCATGAGCTAACAAATTGTCTAATTATTCCTTCTAGTGGGTTGAGGAAAGGTGATTATCGTTTCTGGTAGTCGTAGCATCCCAAAGCAGCAAAGAAAGATCAGAATTAATCCTGATAACAGGATAATGAAATGTAGTGCAAAAGAAGTATCCCAATAGTAAACTAGCAGTGTCACAGATTCCTGATACAGCAACTTCAAAGTACATGCTACCGTTACTCGATAAACTCACAATCTCCTGAAATAGTAGTTTTGGAGTAAATTTGCAGCCAATACAAAAAATGTCGCGTTACTGATTATATGGCTAAAGGTGACTACCAACTGAACATAGACATGCCAGTCAGCCACAACAACACAAATGCCACACCAGTGTCCAATTGTTTGAGCAGGGCCTCAAAAATCACTCGCGGTGGTATTCACCTATTTCCTATTCAAGGTGGATATGTCTTCTCATTTGGGGACAACACTCAAGGGAGGCACGGAACATGATACGAAAAAGGAAGTCGACACACAAGGAAGACACCGGGTCCACCAAGGCACATGTGTTGGCTCTATGAGGCCTCACTGGACTTTTGTCAAGTAAAAGATAGGACTAGCCTTAGCGCGATAATTCAATTTGGATAACTGATATTTTTGGTTTAACAATACTTCAATGAGAATTACAATGGCATAATGGAGTCGAGCTAGCCCATTCTTACGGTCAACACAAATCACTCTTCTAGTTGACTTAGGAAATAAATTCATCAAAAAGAAAAGTGCCGGTCCCAGGAATCGAACCTGGGTTTGTTCTGCCACAAAGAACTGTACTGACCACTATACTAGACCGGCATTTCTGGACACTAAACTGAAAACAAGAATCCTGTGCTGCAAAATTTGGGCGATAAACGTACAAATACATCCTTTTACGTCACAAATATCACCATCCTTGCTTCCCTTTCACACTCACAGTTCTCTCAAAGTCCACCGCCCTGCATTAACACTAACTGAATCCACATCACCCCAGATCTCCAAAGCTAACATCCCATACATCGTAACCTATTTCTCATTTTCTCAGATAATCAAAAGTTCCAGATAAGAAATGGCACACAATGAATTTTACTGCCAGCGATGTTCCAATCCAATCAAGATCAGCGACTCGCTCTTGAACTTAAACACCCACCAAGTCAATTTACTCAGAAACACAAACCCTTCTTCCTTCAGCCCAGAGTCTCCCAAAAAGAACATTCCTAATTTCGGGACTACAGAAGATGACCTAGACCCCACGCAATTCATATCCAAAGAAAGACTTGACTTTTACGAAACATTGCCCCATGATTCAAAACCCGTGATATCAAGAATGGACATCGACCCCAATCGCCACGGCAACATCGTTTCCGTCTCCACCTCGTTGACATCCAATTCTTTCGTCATGTTATCCGACGATACTGAATCATTGAATGACCACAACGACAATGATGTACATAAGCTCAAAAACAACCTCAAGGACGTACATGTCCACAAGCTGCATCATCAGGGTACCATTTCGGACCGACTTGGGATCCTCAGTAAGGTTTTTGATGTGTTGTCGCAGAATAACGAAATTGACCATCCGCTTTGTCAGGAGTGCTCCAATCTTATTATAGACAACTACAAGCTCAAGTTTGACCAGAGCCAGAAGGAAAAGGACTATTATCTAAACTTTCTCAAGAAGCTACGGGACCAGGGAGAACAGGTGGCCGAGGAATCTGAACTAGACCCCAAACTAGCCAAGGCAATCACGGAGTATGAGACTCTCAGAGACACAGAGACAGAAAAGCTCAAAGAATTGAGGCTGTTGGAGGATGCCAAGCACAAATTGGACGAGCAGCTCAAACTGTTGAAGCAGGAGTACCAGGAGCTTGAAACGAATGAAATGAACGAAATCCTCGAGTTGAGAAACGAATTATCTTTGGATTTGGCTGCAAGTGTTAGTAAACTCGACCAAACAAAAGCTCAATACCAGTTACACTTGAACCACTTGGACAAACTCAGAAGCACGAACATCTACAACCAGTTTTTCCTGATTTCGGTTGATAGTGCTAACAAGTATGGTACTATTAATGGGTTTAGATTAGGATACAGAGTCCCCTGGAGTGAAATAAATAGTGCCTTGGGCCAAGTTGTGCTTCTACTCATATTCCTTACTAGGCGACTAAACTTAAAAATGGACAACTACAAGTTGGTCCCCATGGGTTCCCAATCCCATATAATAAAGATATCCAATGAAGTACCAACAGATTCTCAAATCACTAATGGAGACCCTGTGAGAACCAAAACCGTGCTTAACCTATTCTCGTCCAACGAGTTTTCCTTGGGTAAGCTCTTCAACTTCAACAAGTTTGACGTGTCGATGATAGCTTTGCTAGATATCCTTTATCTAATCCAAATCAAGGTCAAGACACTAGATACCGAATTGGATTTACCCTATAGTATATCAAGCAAAAGAGACACCATAGGGGGTAAAAGTATCCGAGTCACGTCCAATGGCGAATGGTCTGACAGCTGTAAGTTTCTTCTTACGAACTTGAACTGGCTTCTTACTTACACTTCTGTTCATACAACTTCTACCGCCTGAATAAATAGTTGATTTTTTGCAACTGCGATTTATATTTTTTGCAACTCACTTGTTTTAACCGCCCCTTTTAGAAAACGCTCGATTGATTGATTATTTGAGGCGTAACGCAGTTGCCAGCTTGATTGTATACTCCTGCAGTGTTCCCGATTTCAGTGGTAGTCTTATTTCCCGAGAAAGTGAGCAGCAACATTCTGAAACAAGTCCAAATTATACACCACATCCGCAATTTATAACACATAAAAGGGATGCTTAACGAACACTTTAAGATGTCCAGTGTAAGGGAGGATGGCCATAAAGAATCAAACAATATATCAGTCACCCCATTACCCAAAACCAAACTCATTATTGAGCCCCTTTGGAGTCGACTCAGGGGAGAACCCCTTGAAAAAACAGATCCATCCACCGGTGCCCGAATTTCCTTGGACGTTGATCCCGAAGGCCCCACATTGTTACCTCCTATAACCTTTACCAAAGAGCCACAGGTCAAGGAAAATGAGTGGTGGAACTACAGGTCCCCTAAACCCTTGGTTCCAGCAGCTTTAAAGCCAGTTACTGAATCCCCCAAAGTGTTTGGCAGTTCTCCAACTTCTACATTACTCCCGCCCATTACCTTCACACCCCCCTCAATCTTTCGGGATTTCCCTTCCACCACGTCTAGAGGAAGCCCCAAACCAATAGTGAAGGAGGGCAAGCTCGAGGCACCAAAATCCTTGAAGTTACGGTCCCCATTCAAAGGAAAGTCTGATTATAACACTCAAATACGGCAGGCAACATCGTTTTTGGATAACGTATCATCTCCGCTTGCTTCTTTCATGCACGATCACTACTCACATATCGGTGTGGTTGAAAAGGATGTTCCATACAAATTTGCATCCGTTTCAAGAAGCAGTGAAGTAAGAATTGACTCTCACAAAGCCAAGACCGGGTATGATAAAGATTCGCCGGGATTCAGTGAAGCTAGAAGTCGGCCCAAAAGTGAGCCTAGAAGTGACATGGCGAATAGTCAGTCTTATCTATTCGCCAGTTCGGATTCTATGGAACCTTATGAGGAATATCAACCTCACTCCACACCATCTAGCAATACCAAACCCCAGGTTACATTACGCAGGCGTCAAAGACTGTTAATTGTCGCTTTTAAAGTTACAAACCCATCACCAGTTAACAAAGTTCTGGTGACTGAAGATGCACCCAACACAGAATCTGACAAGAAGCTGACAAGAAGGTCCAGAAATGGGTGCTGGACATGTCGGGTGAGACACAAAGCATGTCCAGAAGAGAGACCGGCCTGCAGTCAATGCAACCGGCTATCATTGAAGTGTGATTACTCAAAGGAGAGGCCCTCGTACATGTCTAACCAAAACCAGAACAAGCAAAAGTTGGCTGAAATAAGAAATGTGACAGACCGCCTAAAACGGGGTTCCCGATTAAAGAAAAGCCACCGAGAACAGAAGAAACTCAAGAGATTGCCCATATAAAAGTGCCAATGATTGGGTCAGTTCAAGTAAACAAACCAAGAAGAAGAAACCAGGAAAACCAAATATGCCCAGCAAGACGTGTTGCTTAAAGGGGCGGAGCGTGTACGGCTCATATTACTATCGAGTCCATAAACGGGATTGAAAGAGAAGGGGCTTAGACTAACAGCTATTTCCATATGGAAGGAGCCAGACATTGCAGGACAAATCCGCAAACAGACGTGCTATCGACTAATAGAATTTAGGGTTTGACGTGCCTTAAAACCTGAGGTTGCATTGTGCATAAACCTATTGTTAGTTTCAGCCCAGAAAAGCGTGTATTTACCACTTAACGAGGACCGCCAACTCGAAAATTTGACACTGGAAATTGAAATATTCAAACAGTTGTATTGTTATTTTGCTGTAAGAACCCCAATAAGCTGTATTTGGGAACCATAACTAGGTTTATTGCTCACAAAAAACCAACCACGGCATTCAACCAACCAGCTTTACTTTGATTGACTGTTCCGTTGAAGAATATAACTCAAATCATTATCTAGCTTAAAGTTGATATTACAGTTTTTGTATCGTTTGGTTTTGAAAAATGTTTACCTTAGCTAGGATCTTGTTTGTAGTTCAATTTTTTGGACTCATACATGGATTCTACTTACCCGGAGTCGCTCCAACCAACTACAAAAAGGGTGAAACAGTTCCATTATATGTGAATCATTTGACCCCCTCCTTGCATCATGTTGCTGAGGATTCGCAAACATACGTGTATTCTTTCGATTACTACTATCCTAAGTTCCATTTCTGTGCTCCTGAAGGTGGGCCAAAGAAACAACTGGAGAGCTTGGGATCAATCATCTTTGGTGACAGGATTTTCAACTCTCCGTTTAAAATCAAGATGTTGGAGAACCGCCAGTGTGTCAAATTATGTTCTGCAATCTATTCCAAATCTGATTCAGTGTTCGTCAATAGAAACATTAGGGCTGGATACAGTCACAACTGGATCATTGACGGGTTACCAGCTGCCCACTTAGTGGAGGACACCAAATCCAAGGGTGAATTTTACGGATTAGGATTCAATATTGGTGCAGTTGACCAAAACGCTATGTTATTCAACCATTTTGTTATCAATATTGAGTACCATAAAAGAGATGAAGAGAACTACAGAGTTGTTGGGGTTAGTGTGGAACCATTATCCTTAAACAGAAACGGCGTGGAAGCTGAAGGTAAGGAATTCTGTAGTAGAGAATTACCACCAGTGAATTTGAAGAAAAAGGAAGAGACCAAGGTCAACTTTACTTATGACGTTGTTTTCACTGAAAGTAATACCCCTTGGGCAACAAGATGGGACAAATATTTACATGTCTACGATCCAAAAATCCAATGGTTTTCCTTGATCAATTTCTCCTTGATTGTGATGATTTTGGGAGTTATTATTGCTAACATCCTTTTCAGAACCCTAAAGAGCGATATCTTGAAATACAATGAAGTGAACTTAGATGACGAGATAAGCGATGAAGGTGGTTGGAAACTTGTTCATGGTGACATCTTTAGACCACCTAAGAACAAATTGATCTTTTCAGTTTTAGTTGGAAGTGGAGTGCAAGTCTTTTTGATGACTTCCACCACAATTGTGTTTGCCTTGTTAGGTGTTTTGTCTCCTTCCAACAGAGGATCTTTGTCAACCTTTGTGTTCATGCTTTACATTTTGTACAGTGCCGTGTCTTCGTTTGTATCAAGTTACTTGTACAGATTCTTCGGTGGTGAAGATTGGAAAATGAATATGATTCTCAATCCATTGTTGGTTCCAGGATCATTGTTTGTGGTGTTTGTCTTGTTGAACTTTTTCCTTATTGCAGTTCAGTCATCTGGTGCTGTTCCAATTGGAACAATGGCTGCAATTGTTGTTATATGGTTTGTCATTTCAATCCCCTTATCTGTTGTTGGATCGTTAATTTCTTTTAAGAGACCTATGATTTCCGTGCCAGTGAGAACCAATCAAATCCCAAGACAGATCCCCACCCAACCTTGGTACTTGAAGGATATACCTATAATGTTGATCTCAGGTATCTTCCCATTTGGTTCAATAGCCGTGGAGATGTACTTCATTTACACCTCGTTGTGGTTTAACCGGATCTTCTATATGTTCGGATTCTTATTCTTTTGCTTTATTTTGATGGTGATGACCACTTCGTTGATCTCAGTTCTAATGATTTATTACTTGTTATGTTCAGAAAACTACAAGTGGCAATGGAGATCATTGTTCATTGGAGGAGGATGTGCCATCTATGTGTTGTTCCACTCATTATTTTTACTCGGGGGATTGAATTTTGGAAACTTTTCTTCGGTCATGTTATACTTAGGATATTCCATTGTCGTTTCAGGACTCGTGTTCCTCTGTTGTGGATCGATTGGGTACATTAGTTGCTTCATCTTCATAAGAAGAATTTACTCACAGATCAAGATTGATTAATTATAGAGAGTCAAATTAAGTGTCGTAAATACATTAAACCCAAAAATACATGAAAATAAAAAATTGCCTATATACATGCAGGGAAGACGCAAAACAGCTTTAATTCAACCAGCCATCAATATCTTCACGTTCAACAAAAGTCATGGTTAGTTTGAAGAACTCATACTTCCAGTTGATCAACAGATTGCCTGGATTATTAAACAATTGAAAGTTTAAATTGTAGTTGTTCAACTTCGTCTTCAACATGTTGATGGAGTTGTTACTAAGGATTTGGGAGTTGGAGTTTAGGTTAATACTCAAGTTGTTAAATCCATTCAATAAGTCATTATTGATTCGGGCAATTCTAGAAAACACATCGGGATCCACGAATTGTACTAAAGAATCTATGATAATCTTGTTCATTTTTATCAACTTGAAAACCTGGTTGATAGCCAAGTTCATTATGGGCTGTATGAGCTCAAATTTGTTCATCACCTTGACGATAAAATCAATCATTCCAAGGATGTCATTAGTTAATCCTTTCATCAATCTTATCAATTTGAGAAGGTAATCACCAAGGACCTCGTTCTTCTCGTCGTTGGATTGTGAATTGAACCCGGGGTTGTTGAACAAGTACGAAATCTCAATCAAAAAATTGATTGTTTCATACTTTGACTTGACCATCTTTAAGAAAAGATTCTGGTAGCTGTTAACTTCAAGATCATCGTTGTTCCATAGATCACAGTTCAATTGATAGTCTTTCGATTGCTTGAGTCTGAAGTTATTTCTGTTATATATCAAATCATTGACGATGTTTATCAGTTTGAAAAGCACAAGGTTGGAATTGTTTGGAATTAGGTAGTTTATGTTCTTCACGAAAACACCTGACAATGCACTATCGGTGAGCTTATTGGTTCCAAAACTCAAACAGAAGTAATTGTCGATGACCACCAAGCAATAATACAACTTTGGCAAATATATCTTCAAGTTATCGAAGTTCAAACTGTTTATCATGGTTTTATCCTCTAGTAAATCATAAAACGACTCCAAAATTTTGTAGTCATTGAAAATAGACAAAGTAATTGATAAGCAAAGGGAGTAGTTGCTACCATTCAAAAGCACCGCATAGTTGATCAAGACCATGGAACTAAAAAATAACAAGTAAACGTTATTCTCTAGCTTTATCCCGAAATTACCAAATGGGTACAACGATACTATTTTAGATACTAATTGAATGGAGTCGTTCAAGCTCAAGTATTGATAGTTGATTAGTTGGTGCAAGGACAGGTTAAATAACTCAATAACCATATTGAACTTTTCATCTTGTCTCGAATTATTGAAGTAGACCTCAAATATGTTGTAGATGAACGTTTCATTGAATGGTAAGATTGGGAAGTTTTGATGAAATTTGGAGTAGTACACCTTGAGGTTATGGTCAAGAACAGCAATATTTACACTGGTGGTTTTCGTGGCTGGCGGAAGTGGATTTGCTGGCGAAGGAGAATTCAACCCATTGCCATAATTCGCCAACATCGGAATCGGTAAGGAGCCCGGTAGTCTTGAAGGTGATGGACCCAGAACTTGATTTTGTACTTGACCGGGTCCAGCATTTGGCCCAGAAATCGGCATGGGCATGGTTATAGGATGGGAATTGGATCTGGCATGAAATGGGTGGAAAGTTGACGGGCTATGCGTTCCAGATAACAAAGGAGAGGCACTGGAAAAAGAACCGGACCCCTGGTTGGCTATATTGGGAGAGCTGGTGGAAGGGCTTATGGAAGGGCCTCCATATGATGAAGAATTGCTCGAATGATTGAATGTAACCTTGGATAGCCTGCCGTTCAAACTAGACAATGAACTGATGGAATTTCTTGGTGATAACGAGCTGGAAGATCTCCGGGACTGTTTAAAGGATGCAGCTGAGTAGTAGTCATCGTCGGAATCGCTGATGGAAGAGCTCTGGTCAGACATTCCCGGTTTCATATTCGCCAAATTCGTGTGTAGTCCCGTAGTAGAGCTTGAAGATATGGAGTCGATTGACGATCGCCTAGACACATCGTCTTGTAAGGTATGGTGGTGGTTTGAAGGCATCTCATACGGCACTTTCCAGAACGGGCCTTGGATCTTAGGACTATTAATTGAGTTGTCGGTGGTCGAAGTATTAGGGGTTGTGTTGGTGGGAGGAGAATGGTTCAACATCGGAAGCAGAACTTTGGAATTGCTGTTGATAGGAGGTAATATGATACTATTTGGCTTGGAAATATCCACCATTGAAGAGTGCAGTGGAAGAAAGCCTGGTTTTGATGGAGCAGCTGCTTTGGGGTTCAGGTGCTCTAGTTTCTCTTCCAAGTCTCTTATATACCCTTTTGAGGGCCCCCTTTTCAACGGCACCCGTGAGAAACTGCATTCTTCTTGGTTCTTCACACAATTATCACACAGCTTGGTCACTTTCTGGAGCGAGGACGAGTACTCTGCATTGCACTTGATCTTCTTCCGTCGACAGCAGTCACATGCCCTGGATACCTTGGACCGTTTTCTGGGCTGATTTCCATTTATAAATTCGTTGGATTGGTCGTCCACCTCTAGCTCGTCTTTCACTTTGACATCACCGGAACCTTTGGCGGGTATATTACCTGTACCATTGACCCCATTGGCAGTAGATTCCGGCGGTTGGGACTGAGATTGAAGATTTTTCGCCTCGGCGTTCGTAACAGTTATCAACGAACTGATATTGCCGTTACCTGGCGGTGAAACAGGCTTGTCATCCGTGGTCATCCTATACTATGAAAAGAACAAGGGTATAAATTCGGAAAGTTTTTTTGCGGGACGCTGTAAAATTAAACTATGGGGAATTAATACAGATTGAACACTTCCCGGAAAAACTCTTGCGACTAATGAAACGGTTCGGGACCACTTACCAAATAGGACAGTTGCAAAAATTTATTGTGGGTGTTACGATTTAGCATACGGAGCATATATATGAGTTTGGAAGCGCCAAAGCTTTTTCCTCTACCCCGGGGTTACTAGCTGCAGATCTTTTCTGTGGTGTGAGCGTACTGGTTATAGTCACTGGCGCAAGAAAATCCGTTCGCCGTGATGGAGTGGGTGCTTTGAGCCCCCGGAAATAACGGAAAACTAGGCCTCGAAAGCCTGTGATATGCCACACGGCGGAATTTCTTTAGGTGTTGCATTTAACGCTTGGTGGGGCGCTGCCATGGGTCGACGGAAATTTCAAAGTGGGGATCGAACAATCCCGGATATTTAGCTCGGGCAGCATAAATGTGGGGGGCACGACGTCCGATGACAAATACGTGCAAAGTTGTAGCAACGATGGTGTAAGGGGCAAGCGGTTGAGACGCAAAGGGTGGTAGACGTTGCCCGAGTTTTGAGCCGGTACAGACGTGGCTTTTTTGCGGTGGTGGCTTACCCCAAATATAACAGGATCCCCCACTCTCGGATCAACTCCATCCAATTAATGGGGTCGATGAGCCTCCTATTATTCATTTCTATTATTACTTGTCTTGCACGCCAGTATGTGAGGTTTTTCAGATTCTGGGTCATGACTTGGGTCACTTCATTATCTTGCTTATTGGCTTTGTCGGTTTCGAGGATAAACACAATCCAGTAGCTGAGCTTGATATTGACATCGAGCCGGTGGAGTTGTCGGATGATCTTCAAGGTGTCGTCTATAAGGCCTTGGTGGATTTCACTCTTTATCAATCTCTTGAAGTAGAGTCTTATGCAATTATGGTACACTTGAATATGAAGGTCCATCCCTTCGTGTAATTTGCTTTTGTAATGACCGAGGCTATCTTTCAACTGCCACTTGTTGTGCCACTTTTCAAGTTGGTCCTCTGCTTCACTGCAGATTTTGGGGAAATTCCGGGGGTACTTCTTTTCGGTGAAGAACATTCTTTTCTGGTTCGCCAACTGTACAATGCCATAGAACATGTCCACCAAGGACTTGGGGATACCGTACATGAGATACACGGAATTCTCCGTTAGACCAACTGTGCCTTCTAACTCGGGGCAGAATCCAATGTCACTGTCGTAGTTATTGTAGTCTTCCTGGTCCACAATCTGGTAACCACTAGAAACGAGCGTTGGTTGCCCGTACTGCTGAACTTTACTCTGATAGTCTAGTTCTTCGTCATCTGGGGCATTTTTCGGAACATCATCGGCCTTTGTAAGATCGTAATTCTCCTTTAAATCATCAAATTGATTCAACTCCTCCTCCGTCATTTCATAGTTGTACACATCGATTCGTTGTGTTGACTTATAGAAGGTCAACATTATCTGGAACAAGGTCCTGAGAACCAAATGGAAGTCGGCAAACTGCTGAAATGGTTGCTGGAGCACGACTTCTGCAATACTAAACAAAAGCTCGTAGTTCTCAAATATGTTGAAATAGGTATCAATCTCGATCTCCAAAATTATCGTGAGTAGGAGCAAGAAGTTGTAGTTGTCGTCATGAAGCTCAAGGTGGTTGTCATATTCGTCCAAGTGGTAGTTTAGTATGTTTAGTCCCACTTTTCTCAAACTGATGGCTATTTTTAAATAATCATCAATACCGGCATTGTCCTGAACTTTAAACTTGTTGACACTCTTGTTGAAACTACATATACTCAACACCAAGAGATTTATGATGACTTTCAAGCTCTGGATCAATTCCGGGGGGTTGTTGTCTAGTTTCTCCAATTCCTCATTGAAGTTATCATAATTGAAACTATCTTTGCTCATAACAATTTCAAACATAATATTCTGAATCAACATCTTGATTTTGGTATCCCACGGATTACACATAGGTATCCTGGCAAACGAAAACTCCACTTGCTTCAACTCTTCGATTAATGCAAAATACTCTGCCGTTAATACCCGGCCATTGGGTTGAGATAGCACCAACTTGTTCAAGTAGTTCTTCCGAGGCACCCACTCATCCGAGTCGATATTCGGGTAGAATGTGGGGTACGTTATATGGTACAAGTTCTGGTCGTTGATCATATAGTCAGGGCCTTTTATGCCGTAGATTGACAATTTCGCAAGACTCACAAGATCATTATGGATCAACGGTACCTCTGTTTCTTCCTCGTTGAGTCTGTCTTGATCAATGTCAGGTTCACTGGCTTCTGTGTGCATTGCGGAGACTACTGACACTGCAGGGAGGCTTCTGGCGGCAGTACTGCCGGTGGTACTTGTGTCGGTGGTACTTCTAGTAGCAGTTGCATTTCTAGCTGATAAAGAAGACCCATAAAGCGGTTTCCCGGACACTCCGCCCAGAACACGTCCCCTGGAAATCCCGTACACCTGGAAAGGACCTATGGTAGCATTGTGGATCCCCGCCTCCACCTGGTTATCTAATTCATCAAGGGTGTCATTTAAGTGGCTATAAGTATAGTACATCAGGGTAGCGGGAAATTTGCTAAGCGCCACATTTCGTCGGTTATGCTTGTCGATCTTGGCTTTCTTCACCGCCACATCCACAAGGTACCCGTCCTGGATAGTCAATGACTGATAAAACGTCAATTTCACTGCGTACCCTTGACACTCCAACTTGGCCTTCTCACATCGTAAACATTTGGGCTGTCTCGTGTCACATTTGACTTTGCGGACCCGACAAGTCCAGCACCCGTTGAAGGTTCGCTTGGTGCCCATTTGCCTAGTACAAGCTTGTGGAATTAAACGAATAAAAACGGCTATTAGCCAGGTTATTAACACGGCCGCGATACTTTTTAAACATTAGCCATGAGTAACCCACTATCAGAAGCAACTTCTTTGTACGATAACGTGATCCCAGAAGTGCTACCACACGAGAGGGTCTACAGTATCCAGGTGGGAAACAAATTGTTCAAATTAAGCGGTGCTTCTTTATCTTCTGATTGCCCTTCTTATTTCACCGAGTTCTTCAGTAGACCAGGAAATGAAACTAAGACCCTATTTATAGATCGGTCTCCCCGAGTCTTTGAACATGTGGCAAGTCATTTGCAAGGCTACTACATCCTGATAGCAGAGGATGAGTCTTTGAACACGTACGTGGCGTTGGATGCATTCTACTTTGGCCTCAAGAATCTTTTCACCATGTTGACCAAACACTATTATCTTACCCGGGTGGGAAACGTTCCATTCAAGATCCCTAAATCGTTGTTTCTGACTCCCGGAAACACCCCGAACTACTTGACTATCAGCAATCCCCTTGATTTGACGGATTCGGCCTCCATTGAACTATTGAGCTTTTCAAGACCTCCTCCCACTAAATACATTGATGCTTCCCATAAATCTGCCAAATTATTCGCTGACCTCCTCGAAATACTAAGAGGAAACACCTCTGTTATAGGAGATGAAGACCACCGCAGGGCTTTGTTAAAAGATTGCAGGTACTACCGGTTTCTTGAGCTAGAGCAGCGAATCTTGAACCACCAAGTTATACAAAACCCCTTCAATACTTCGTGTGAGGATATCATTCTCAATCTACACGATCTTACGGCCAAGGGAATTTCAGTTCCGTCGGTTTTGCCCAAACAGGAGGCAATTGTGCAGTACCGAAGACCGTTCCTCTTGAAAGAGCCAAAGAGAGATTTGATTTTCCAAATAGATCAGAGTAGTCCAGATCGTGCTTCTTATAATGCCAGTCTTCACTTGAACAAAAAGTTCAAAATCGCTACGCTTGAGACTTCTGGTGCTTTGGCTGTGAAATTGAAGTCGCTATTCAAGGATATTATTGACGACGATGAACTCCTTATCGGTGGAAGTACACCAGCCGTTCCAGTGGTAACGTTTGTCACCACGCTAGTAGACTGTTTTAGTGTGATAAACGGGTTGGAAATGAAACCAGCCTGGACCTTCGACTTCCTAGGGGTTGCCCCGGGAGATATGCTAATGTCATATAAGAATCTTGATGTGGTGGATGGGAAAGTGGTGGTGCCAGAGGACGATGAACATCCGTCGAAGAAAAGAAGGTTGCTTGACGATATTCCTGGTGATATTTTCGAGTTTAAAGTGCTCAAGTCGTTGTGGAAACTATCACTACTTAACGGACACCCAAAGCTCATTTGCATATCATTTGAGGCCGTCACTGACCCTGTGTCGTTCAATAAGCACAGGATAAAGTTTTTGTCTGGCTGAACCATAGTAATACATTCTTTGTGCCGTATTCTACACTTCCGTATCTTATACATTCCATATTCTACTGCTCATTTTATATACATCTATCCATTCTTCACTCATTATTTGCACCCATGCGTAACTGCAGAATCCAACCTGTAAATGTCCAATATTCGCTCCTTGAAAAAATGAGATTCGGTTTATTCCTTTCGTTCAAACTAAACATTATGTCGTACTCAGGATATCTTGTTACATCAGCACTAGCCGTGGTCGGCGGTTACATGTTGTTCAATGGAACTGGAGAAAGTTTCAATGTCGGCGAATTCTTACTGCAAACGTCCCCTTACATGTGGGCAAATTTGGGAATTGTTTCATGCATAGGTTTCTCGGTGGTGGGCGCCGCTTGGGGAATCTTCATAACTGGGTCCACTATATTGGGGGCTGGTGTCAAGGCTCCCAGAATCACCACCAAGAATTTGATCTCCATTATTTTCTGTGAAGTGGTGGCCATTTATGGTTTGATTATGGCTATTGTGTTTTCGGCAAAGTTGACTACTGTACCAGAAACTGACTTATACACAAAGGAGAACTTGTACACGGGCTACTCATTATTCTGGGCCGGTTTGACTGTGGGGTTGGCCAACTTGATTTGTGGAATTTCCGTCGGTGTTACTGGTTCTACTGCTGCTATAAGTGACGCTGCTGATTCTTCCCTTTTCGTGAAGATTTTGGTGGTTGAAATCTTTGGCTCTGTGTTGGGATTGTTTGGGTTGATTGTCGGTTTGTTGATGGCCGGTAAGGCCCAAGAGTTCAAGTAGACCGGTAAAGCTCAAGAGTTAAGTAGACCGGTAAAGCTCAACAGTTCAAATAAAGACCAAAAAAGGTAGTTCTGCCTGTGGCGGAGTATGGACCTTGAATGCAATTAGCATTGTTTATTGGAGATAATACATGAAAATAGATTTAATCCTTTTCGCAGGGGAGTCAATACTTTTATTCTCTAGAGATTAGAGTACAGTAACATTCAAAATAGATTCAATTCGTTTATTTTCTAGCGTGTTCAGTTATCAACTTCCATGTACTCTGGATTTTTTCTCAAAATGACAATACCTTCTAAAGACGTTGATGATGCAATCCATTCATCGGTGTTCTCTAACTCGGCACGTTCTCCGTAGTTCAACAACACTGGTGTGGATTGTGTCACCCATCCGGTAATTGTCTTTGGTTTACCTGCTTGTCCAACAACATCAACTGCTTGACCGACCCTCACATTAACTTTGATGGGGTTTAACTGTTCATCGACTGTAACAAACATCCTGGGCTTAATGGCCGGAGTTAAGTAGTATAATAATTGGTGAGTTGTCTCTGTGGTGGAGTCATTCAAGATGAAATCCTTAGGATTCAACATCAACACGGATATCGTTAATAATGAAGCCAACGACACTTTAGATATTATTGACCTTTCGATATTGAATGGGGTTAAGGTTAATGTTCCTTTACCTAAATGAAGAATACCCTGAGCAATTCTGACCATGAACAAGGAGTCTGGGGATTTTATGTAGTAACTAGCTAATTGTCTGAACAATTGTGCTAGTCTTGCATTATTGGTACCACTACCGACTAATCCCATAGAATAGATGGCATTTTGGGCCACTTCCAAATCTGGGTCATGACTGTATCTCGATAATGTGTCAAAAACCTTCATTTGGGGGTTGGAAGTAGAAACCAATCCCATGGCTAAAGGAACAGCCCTACGGATTAATGAGTTACCGTAATGCATCAAGTGGGAAAAGTGGCGCAATGTCATATCTTGGCCAATATCTTCTCCCATTCCGATCAAAGCCAAACCTAAAACAGCAAACCCTTGGTACATCAAGTTTTCCTCTTCATCCGACTCTTCGCTTGCGGCTTCTGTGGTGTCTTGTTCTGTGGCTTCTTTGGTGGGCTCTGGGTCAGCATCGGCAGGGGTTTCAGCATCTTCAACTTCTTCAGAAGGCTGTCCAGTTGCTTCAGTTGCGGGCTCAACAGCTGCTTCGGCTTCGGCCTCTTCTGCATCCTCCTTTTCCTTTTTGTTCCTTTCTTCGGAGGTACACATCTGCAACAACGTTTGTATTTGTAAAACGTTACCAGTGCCAGCGTATGCACAGATATTCACCAACACCTTCAAGGTTTTACTTATTGGGTGCTCAATTGCATCAATGGTTCCCAAAACGTCTTCAACCAGTTCGGTTTTACCCATGTACAACAAACCTAAACCTAACGACATCAATGTAACGAATTTGTTGGTCAATTGAGTGAAGTCCCTCTCCAATAAAGTTTGTAATATAGTTGAGGTAATGTCACCATTACAGCTTCCAACAAACACATGACCCAAGGCCAATGCTGCTAAGCATGAGATTTCCAATGAGATCTCCAAATCAGACACAAAAGGTAACAACAAGTTCAAAACCTCTTCATTGTTTGTGCCGGCAAAAGCAATCCCCAACCCATTGACGGCAGATGATTGAATAAGCTTTTCAGGATCATTGACAAAGTCTTGTAATAATGCCAAAGCAGCATCAACATCATCATGGACATTACTGGAAACAATACCGGTACCTAACAAAGCACCAGCCTTGATTTCATCTTCATTAGAATAGGTGTACTTATCCAAGGCTTGCAAACCATCATTGACATTCCACTGGTGAATACCACCCAAGGAAGCAGTGGTGGAAATCATACCGTTACCTTTAGTTTTGAAAATCCATGACTTATGATCTTCTTCGTTCTGGACCAATTTATCGTTACCAAAACCAAAGTTCAAGAACATATTGACAAAGCTAGCAGCCAAATTTTGTTTAGCAGAGTCGATTGAGCCTGAATTACCCAAACCGGCTCTTTGGTTCTCCAAGTGGGATTTGTACACATCTTCAGGGACCTTTGGTTCCAACAAGTTCAATTCCTTGATCAAAAATTGGAAATATTCGTGTAATTTGACATTGGAAATACAATCTTGGACGTCAGTATTATCACCGGGATATTTGAACCCATTGAAATGCTGGGATAATATTAAACCCAATTGTTTATGGATCAATTCATCGGAAGTCAGTTCAAATACTTGCTGAATGAGAGACTCGTCGTCTAATTTGATGGCCAACGTCAATGCTTGGGTCAACTGGTTATTGGCCAAGTATATGGAATAAGCGGTGTTCAAAAACGAAAGATCATCCGGTGGTGGTAAATAAGGAACACAGCTAATCATGTAAAGACACACCCTCTGATAAGTGGATTCGTCAACGAATTGTGGAAGCTGTTCAATGTTTTCTATCTCCAATAACAAGTCCACGGCATCGGCCTCAGCATTATGCTTGAGGAAATATGAAACAATCTTGAATGACAATTTGGTCAATTTAGATATGTATTCGTCACCCCCCAAGTTTTGCTGATAGGAATTGCCAATTTCCAATGCCAAGTGTCTCATGTACTCGTGACCCCAATCTATGATCGTGTCATCATTCTTACACAATAACCGATATTTCAAGGAGTCATTATTGCCGTCGCCTGCGTAGGTCATAGCCAACACCGACAAAATATCAGCCAATCTTTCGGCCAAATTGGGCTTCGATCCCCATGAATCATACACATTCACCAACAGCTTATAGTGAGGCCTCAAGAACTTCAATGGCTTGGGAACTGCTGTCAAAGATGTAGTGGAATTCTTGATATAACTCTTCAACGAGTCCAAATATCCACTGTGATCAGAATCGCCGTGAGACTCGTTCAATTTCTCGACCAAAAGCTCCAAATCATCTTTCAATCTTTGGTCTTCTTCACTCAACTCTTCTACGTCGATTTTGGCCTGCTTCTTGGGCTTGGCGCTTGGTTCTTCCTCCTTTATTGGTGCCATTTTTATTACTGACTGGAGTTGGATGGCAAAATTGTTCGCGATCAATTTTATGTGTACTAGATATTGGTAGACGCACGATTCGGTTTTGCTATTCCAATCCGGACGCGAAGGAACTCTATTGTTTACATCTGGATTTAACACCTGTTGGATTTCGTACATCGAAAACTATACATATACCGTCACTGTGCACTCCAAACCACTCATTCGCATTTGCTGAACACTTCTTCTGTGCATCAGTACTTAACTAGGGCGAGCTACCCACTGATTCAGCATTTTTTCAGACTTTTTTGCATAAACAACATTCCTTCATTTCCTGTTGTCACACCATGGATAGGGTCTTTTACAGAACAGAACTCCCTGAGCCAGTGTACATTTTCGACTCGTCGTTTCTTCCATCTCCTGATATCATAAACTATGATGAGTTCATATTAACATTAATGACATTCGTTCCCAATGAGCCATATACATTGATAATGTTCTGCAGTGGATTGAACAAGATCAGTTGGATATATGGGATCAAGTTCTTGAAGAAATTTCTTGTTGATGACTCCAACTTGAAAAATCTTAAACAGGTTATTAGTGTGCATGAAGGATGGTTTATCAAAACATTATCTTCAATCTTAGCCAACTACAACCTTACCAAGAAGAACATGAACATCATCAATAAGCTTCTCGACTTCAAATTCCCAACCGAGGATTCGAACCAGTTCGTCAACTGCTCCTCCCTTTACGAATTGAACGAAATTTACGATATCACAAAGCTCAAAGTCAGTTTGAACATTTACAAAGTCGATTGCCAATCGAATAATCTCAAAATCCCCTCCTATACCCAAGAAGCATCCATGAATCATCATGTATACCAGATTTACAATATACTTGACACTTATGGTGACAAGGTGGAGTTGATTTTCCATAAACCTGGTAACAAATTGAGTAGTGAAATTTTCTTGGATTGTATTAAACGGGACCAGATTCTTTTCATCAATGATTGGAATCTATACTGCATTGCAACGTGTTTCAAGAAATTGGTGCAAGAATTTCCTGTGACTTTTATTCCCATAGATCTGATTGACCTACCCATAACAGACCATTCGGTAGAACAAAACTTCAAAAGAGTATTGAAGCACTTATCTAGGGACTTTCAAATTATTTTGGTCAATTTGTTCAAGTTATTCCATAAGTTAGTCAACAGCCCAGTGACCAGGTTGACGTCGAAGATTCTTTCAAAGATATTCACAAACTGTTTGACCCATGAAATTCATTCAAAGGCCAACGAACCCAATCTCGTTATTTGCAGCAATTTCATAAAGAAAGTCATCGACAAATGGCACACTTTCGGCTCGGTGGAGATGGTGGAAATGTCTGATATTCTCAACATCAACCATAATGACACGTCTTACATCGACTTCGATTTAACTATCAACACCGATGACGAGAGCGATGAGTTTTCTGATGAAAGACTTTACTCAAAAGACATTGATCTCCAGTTGGACGACTATCAGAACTCCCCCAAAAAGGAGTTCCTTCAGACGCCTACCACCACATATATGGGATACCAAAGGTCCCCTACCAATGGTTACCAAGGTTTCAATGATTCACCTACCAAAGTCACTTTCAATGAGCCGCACGATGTTCCCGGCATATTGACAACAAATACTAACTTATTGAACTCCATGAACTCGATAAAGCTGATTAAGCCCATGAATTCGATGGCCTCAATGAACTCAGTGAGTTCAATAGATACTATCAAGACCGAAACTCCAGCCCACAGCCCGATACGTAAGGGTACTGAAACTTACAACTCCAGCATCACTGTTCAATATCCACCACAGAAATACAAATTCAAGTCCACCAGAGACTTGCGCCAGGTAAAAGTGGATAACCAGTTGACAAAATCTAAGAGTGTCAGTGCATTAAAAAAACCCACAATCCGAGGCGTCAAAGTCAGTGAACTTGCAAGATTATATGAAGAAAGGGCCCAGGGTTTAGAAATCTTGAGGAGTTTATAAACTTTCTATGCCCTACATTCCATACACTAAACATTTATTACAATAATATACAAGTGACAAAACATTTTACACTCTGTTAACCTCAATTACTCGCCAACCAATCTACTATCAATATTGTCCATTGAAATTTGATCATTATGATTGGAATTCACTACTTGCATAGCTGCAACAGCACTGTCATTGGAGTATTGATCATCTAACCCTGAAGGTTGGTTATTTTGATGTTGCTGCACAGCGGCTGCTGCCGCTTGCTGTAATCTTTCCAAATCAACATCGTTTTGGTTTCTGTGTTGATACAAATTGTTATTGGAGTCTTCGTCGTCATCATCTGCTAATCCAACTTGATGGAACGAGTTAGCAGTCGACCGTTTTGTGAATCTTTCATCATTCTGGCTGCTCATGTATCCATTGTCCCTCTTCAATTTTCTCTTGTAACCTCTAATTTCATTATAAATATCTTCACGTTTGATTAAAATATCTGGGTACTGCTCTTTTATCTTGCTTTCAATATGACTGGGCTTCGTACCGACTTTGTATAATTCAACAATCAACAAGTTTAACTCGCTGGATCTCTTCCTCAACATAGGATGGTTTGATAAAGGATCCAATTGAGGGTGGTTATGCTCATTACAAGTGACCTTCAAAATCCAGTTATCAACTGACTTTTTATAGCTTGCAGTCATAGCAAATGGACACCTCAACTTTTTGGTTTTGGTATTCGGGTCTAATAAGTAATTGTCATCAGCAGTATAAGGAGCCCCAGTCTTTTTGTTCTTTTTATCACGGTACCTACCTCCTAATTCACAGGTATAATAAATAGCCTTCTTATTAGAGTGTGCAATAACAACACCAAACCCATTGTCTCTGGCAAATTCAGCAATAAAATCATTCAACTCCTTTCTACTGTTGAATGTCTGGTCCTCGTATGGCTTGGTTATCAAATTACCTTCAGTTGTAATAGTATTTTCCTGGACCGGGTAGATTTTCAGTTTGGAGTTGATGATAGGCTCGGGAATAGCAATTGGGTACTCATTATCAGGAAAGTCCGAATGCTGTTGCATTTGTTGGTGCATTTGCTGAGGATGTTGCAATTGCTGGTGTTGATGGTGGTGCTGTTGGTGCTGCTGGTGCTGATGCTGCTGGTGCTGGTGCAATTGTTGTTGTTGCATTTGGTGCAACTGCTGTTGCTGTTGTTGCAGTAACTGGTGATTGACCATTTGAGGGTGCTGCATCTGTTGCAATTGTTGGTGATGCAACTGAGGGTGGTTTTGGTGTAATCTCTGCAAATTCAAATCATTGTTTTGATCAACCACAACCTCATTCTTCACGGCCTTGAACAATTGGTCATCGATGTTGTGGGAGTAATCTTCTTCACCTGACATGTCTGTGGTAACAGTTGTGAAAAGAAAATATTGCTTTGTTGTTTATTTTATTTTTTGTTGTTATTCTCAACTTTTATTTTTCTCAACTGAAAAACTAAAGTTAGTGAGAAATTTGGCGGTAGTAATTTAGCAACAGGCCAGTAGCGGAACTAGAAACGGGGGAAACGGGGTACCAATCACAAAAAAAACACCAAGGGGGAAAAGACGTCACCTTCAAACTACCAATGGGAATAGGGAGTTTTTAACAATGGTTTTCAAGCAGTATTCAGGTCCTTTTGTTAAGTTAATAAATGTTAATAACTTAAAAGGTCGTGTTGTGGATTGAAATAGATTATCAAGTAGTGTGTGTGTGTCTTAACTTAACTGTGATGTTAGTGTTTTCAGGAAGAAAAGTAGTGGGCAAATATAAATTTTTTTCAATTGGGCGAGGGAGTGTCATCCACAAATAGGCTGAATATCTCATGGTAAAGACACGACTTTCGCCAATTCGATGCTTATGTCATCGAGATCTTGGTTGCTTATGGTGCAATGGTTCGTTAAATATTACAGGTATATAGTGCACATGAGTGCCAAATAGTTAATCAGATGATAGGGGCTGGGGTGGAGTCGGTTTGGAGTTCTTTTCCTGGGGTTTGGTCCGTTTCTGCCTCTTTGGTCTTTAGCTCTTCTGATGCTTTGTCCATGTTGTTAAACTTCTCCTTTAACTGCTTGTAGTAACTGACATCGAACTTCCACCCTTCTCTGCTCTCTACTTGTTGTCTCAAGAATTTTGAGTCGTAAGTGAGTTCCGTCTGGTACCTTTTGAAGAAAGATTTGTCTCTTAAATAACTGCCTTCAATTTCCCATTTGATGCTGTGCACTGCTATTGACAACCCATCGTGTTTGTTCAGCTTTTTCCAGGCTCTTGAATTGATACCATTCTTGAACTTCGGTTGGTACGTATCCAAGGCAGGTAATAATAACAATGTCACAGATAAATCACCTTTGATGTCATCTTCCTTATTGATTTGAGGGTATATTATATCTTGGTGTTGCCACAGCGGATTCCACTCTTTCAAGTCCACCGTATCGGTGAAAAATCCAAGATGGGTCAACATTGTCAAGATATCTGAGTCGTCAGTGTAGATACCATACTTTCCACCCCAGATCTCCCGTTTTCGGTTGATAATACCTTCATCTAATTCATTTTTGAATTGCCTGATGAATCTATACGGTATTTTTACCTCCAAATAGTAATTGATATAGTCATTGGGTAAAGGGGGTATCATTGGTATGTATTGGGTGGCACTGGCAAAATATTCTTCTTGCATTTTCTCACGATATGACTCTCGTAACTCTTCAAACCTTTCAAAATGTTCATCTTTCAACCCACTAAGTTGTGACGTCTGTAACGTTAACCATGTGGTAGTGGGGTTGTACACAAGCGCTCCCAAATGCTTTCTGTTGGGAAATACAAGTTTGACCAACTCCATGACTTGCTCCTTCGTGTTTAATTTTTTCAAGTCATCTAGGCGCAAGTCTTTGTCGTCGTCACCATTTGTCATTTCGTCATTATACTTTGGGTCTTCGTTGGACTTTACCAACTCTTTTGATTCGGCGGGTTCCTTTGGTTCTTCTGTTTCAACAGTCATGGGGACTACCCCGGTGGCTTCAGGCCCGTCTTCCTTGACTTCTTCTGCGGTCTTGTCTGCATCATTGGCATCTTCCGTCGCGCCTGCCGGCTCTGTGCCTGCCTGCTCTGTGCCTGCCCGCTCAGCGGTAGAAATGTAATTTGAGGAGTCAACATTGGACAGCGGCTCGGGGCTGATCTTAGATACCTCTTCTGGTTGAGAAGCTTGTCCCGGCTGTTCATGTATTGCCTGTGGGTCCAGAAGTGTATCGACCGTTGCGGCACCAGTGCTTTCAAGAAACGAACTCCTCTGTTCCAAACTTGCGTTTGGCGAGATTTCCTGTTCAAGCTTCACCTTCTTGGCAACATGCTCGTCCGAGTTTGTACCCTCGTCTTCTTTGGCCAATTGACTGGTCTTGACAACACCGAACTCTTGTGACATGTCTATGTTTGGTATTTTATGTTTTTCAAAAATTCTCATTGTTCAATCCTCCAGTATTGGTAGTGCCACGATGAGATAGGTGCAAAATAAACCTTGTGGTTCACCCCGTTAAAACATACACCACAAACCCTTTGGTGAGTTCGGGTGTCAAGAGTTCGTCTGGTACGGTATACAAATGGAAGTCTCTGGCGACAGTTTCTTGTACAAAAGCTTCATGGGTGATATTATCTCTCAATTGAATGGCCATTATGCACACAGTATCGTGGCCCATTACCACCTTTAAACTGTTTAGAAAGTGGGGGATCAAGTACTCGTTATAGA
Organism: Yamadazyma sp. yHKS699; assembly: GCA_030580295.1. NCBI lineage: Eukaryota > Fungi > Ascomycota > Pichiomycetes > Serinales > Debaryomycetaceae > Yamadazyma > Yamadazyma sp. yHKS699. The sequence goes on along the minus strand of JAKTSQ010000001.1, from coordinate 710,389 downwards.
TGGTGTCACAGGCAATCACCACGTCGGGAAATTGGCCTTCATTTGTGGCGTCGTGGTAGTTGGACACGCCCTGTTCAGGCTCTTCCCAATCGAATTCAATGACTTTAATCACGTCAGTGGCAGACCCACTAGTTTCATGATTCTCGGTAATATTGCGCTTCAAAAGCTTTAGAATGCCTTTTTGGTCCGAACACACGTACCTGGAACAATTGGGGCCCAATGTGACGGCACAGACTCCTCCCACTCCAGCTCCTAACTCAAGAATATCGAGTTTCTGGTGCTTGAAATGCTTATAGAATGGACACAGAAGATCCCCAAGGATCCAGTCTACGAGAAACAGGCTGCTTCTCCAGCATACGAAGCCAGTAGACGAAGAATTGGACGAAAGCTGCGAGAGTGATTGGTTGATGTGCAAGTCAATTCCTGCTCTTGGTAAGTGGATCTGAATCTGGTCTTTGGTTCGGTTGACGTACCCCAAGTCCACATTGTCCACTTGCTTTTCTGTGTACAATAGAAGGATGTGGTCGTCTACCGCATCGGGCCTTACCTCTGCTAGATATGCTAGTGAATTCATCATAGTGGTGAATAAATAGTAACGCGAAATTTACAATTATAATAATTTGCAAATACTTCTTTAAATACTCTTTTTACAAACTGGATTCACCACTCTTATACAAATATTAGATAACGCTTTTGGCCTTCAATATCTCGGCAATCAAAACACCGGCCCCAGCTGCACCAATGACAGTGTTATGCGACAATACTACCATCTTGAAATCCAATACAGGATCTTCTCTGATTCTACCCACAGAAACTCCATATCCATTGTCTCTTTCCCTGTCCAATCTTGGTTGGGGTCTATCTTCTTGTTCCAAAACATGTATGGTATTCTTGGGAGCAGAGTGACACCCGAGCTTGAAAGCTTCACATTGGTAGTCTCTTAAAGTTTGTTTAAGTTGTTCAACCGAAGGTTTCTTATCGGACTTGAATCTGAAGGAAATGCACTCGGTGTGTCCATCAATGACCGCCACTCTGTTACATTGAGCACTGACTTTGATATCGTCATCCGACAAGATGTCAAATCCGTTATTGTCGGCAGAAACTCCACCCAAGATCTTTTTGGTCTCCCATTCCATTTTCTCTTCTTCACCACTGATAAATGGCACAATATTGTCCAACACATCAATGCCTGCAACACCAGGGCTGTAACCTCCACCAGAAATGGCTTGTAAAGTGGTTGCAGTCAACAAGTCGATAGGACCATAAGCTTCCACCAATGGCTTCAATGGAGCCACCAATCCGGCAGTGGAACAGTTGGAGATACAAACAATGAATCCCGTCTTCTTTCCTTGGGCCTTAGCGTCTGACACCTTCTTCTCAACCACAGATAAGTGGTCTGTGTTCACAATAGGAACAATTAAGGGTACATCTGGGTGTCTTCTATAGTTTTTGGCATTAGAAACAACTGCCAACCCTTTTTCAGCAAATGCCTTTTCCACGTCTCCTGCAACATCGGCATCCAATCCAGAAAACACAATGTCACATTCACCTAACTTTCCCTCGGGGGTACACTCTTCAATAACAAGAGAGGCCGCTTTGTCTGGCAATAATGAAGTTTGTTTCCATTTCACTGCATCCTGGTACTGTTTTCCTGCAGAACGAGGAGAAGCTCCCAATGCGTAAAGTTCAAAGTCCGGATGGTCGGCTAATAATAAGATGAATCTTTGGCCCACCGATCCTGTGGCTCCTAAAACACCAGCTTTTTTAATGGCCATAATAAGTTAAGTTAAAGAGAAATTTTTCGAAGACTCAATTTTGAAAAATGATGATTTCGTTGAGTCATCACGAGAGATAATACTTGGGTATGGTATTTGTTTTCAGGAGACACAAAAACGGTGGCAGATGACGCAGACACGTTGAGGTACCCCCAAAGGCGAGATTTGAGGTATTTTTGGCGGTCTGCAGCTTGTAGTTGTAGGATAACGATATAAATGTGTTGTGCCGGTTTCGCTCATTTCGCTCATTTCAACGATTGCAGACAATAATTTAAACGGTAAGTTACTAACAATAATTTGGACAGGAAGCTGGCACTGATTTCGCAAGCGCCACCCCAAAGTACGTCTTTCTGTCACACATACCTTCAAAGGAAAACTTATACAAATACAACAATTTGCGTAGCCTACTAGGTGGCTGCAACCGTGGCTGCAACGACCAAATTTACGTCGTGCACCAACCGACTGAAAAACATACGCGTAAACTTCAATCGATTTTGTTCATCAACTAAACCATAATGCCAAACACTGATTTCGAGAGGATTTACTTGAATCAATCCAGAACTGGTGGCCGTATGAGAATCGCCGACAGCGGGTTGGGGTGGAAGGCGTCCACCTCGAAGAACGAGTCTGCAGAACAACCTCAAAAGGCACCATTTTTATTGCCATCAGAAGAGATAATATCAGTTCTGTGGTCAAGAGGTTCTCGTGGTTACGAGTTAAGAGTGCAAACAAAGAACAAGGGTGTGGTGATGTTGGATGGATTCGACGTGGAGAACTTTGCCGAGTTGAAGCAGGAGTTACAAAGGAATTTCCAGTTGACTTTAGAGCACAAAGAACACTCTTTAAGAGGTTGGAATTGGGGAAAGCCAGACTTGGCTAGAAATGAGTTTATTTTCCAACTCAACGGTAAACCCACGTTTGAGATTCCTTACAGTGAAATAAACAACAGTAACTTGACCGGTAAAAGTGAAGTGGCTGTTGAATTGAATTTGGAGAACTCGGCATCCAAAGCTGGTGATGAGTTGGTTGAAATGAGATTCTACGTTCCTGGTACTATAGAGAACGAGAAAACCCCCACCACTGCTATCAAGAATGACGAAGGTGAGGAAGAAGATCAACAAGAAGCCGAAATTGAAGAGATTAGTGCCGCTTCAGTATTCTATGAGCAATTAAAGGACAAAGCCAATATTGGACAAGTTGCAGGTGAGGCCATTGTTTCTTTCAGTGATGTGTTGTTCTTGACGCCAAGAGGTCGTTACGACATCGATATGTACCCAAGCTCCTTGAGATTACGGGGTAAAACATATGATTACAAGATTCAGTATAAACAGATTGAAAGAATTTTCTCGTTACCAAAACCAGATGATACTCATCACTTGATCGTGTTACAAATAGACCCTCCTTTGAGACAAGGTCAGACAAGATACCCATTTTTGGTTTTACAGTTCGCCAAAGAGGAAGAAATTGAAGTGGAATTGAATCTTTCCGATGCTGATTACAAAGCCAAGTACGAAAGTAGATTGAAGAAGTCATATGATGCCGAAACTCACTTGGTCATGTCACACTGTTTCAAAGGGTTGACTGAAAGAAGACTAATAGTTCCAGGATCATTCCAATCCAGATTCTTACAGCCAGGTATTTCATGTAACTTGAAAGCATCTGAAGGGTTTTTGTATCCATTAGAAAGATGTTTCTTGTTTGTGACCAAGCCGACCGTTTACATTCCATTTTCTGAGATAAGTAGCATTGTTATGTCCAGAACTGGTGCTGGTGTTTCTGCTTCTAGAACCTTTGATCTTGAAATAACATTAAGAAACTCCAACCAATCTCATGTTTTTGGAAGTATTGATAGAGAAGAGCAAGAAAGTATTGAAAATTACTGTACACAAAAGGGATTGAAGGTGAAGAATGAAGAGAAAATCGCCAAAGCTATGTTGGCCAAAGTTATCAATGATGCAGATGACGACGACGACGAAGATGTGGACATGGGAAGTGCAGGAGACGATGACTCTGAGGACGACGGAGACTTTGGCTCAGGATCTGAGTCTGACCCAGCCGAAGAGTTTGATTCGGATGCTAGTGCTAGCGATTCCGATGCCGGTGAAGGTGATGAGCCGGCAAAGAAAAAGGCAAAGACTTGATAGCTGCAGTTTGTATACTATAGATCAAGCAATAAATCAAGATAACACTAACTTCTAGTTTATTTGAGATACGGTCCGCTGTATGAGGACGCCCACATTTTCACTTGAGAGATAAGACCTACGAAATCGGAGTACGCTCTACGAAATAGGATACTGAAAATCTTTTTGTTTATGGACTTAGCGTCTCTCTACCGCAGATTTACTTGCTTACTAGTGCCTCTATTACCGTATTTGCATTGGCATCCCCAATAGCTCTTCAAAAGACGGTTTTGTCTTTTAGCACCTCTGAAATATGGATATTTGTACCGAAATGGATATAAGCTCAGACGGTATCCGTACCAAAATGGATATAAACTATACCTCTGCATATCCAAGGCGGTAGACGCCTCACACCACCCGAGTTTTCGTTAATTAGGCAGGTTTGGTAGAACTTTCAGTAGATCCTGAAGGACAATAAAGCGTCTCCTTGCATCATTATACTTACAATCAGTTGCACTGTGGGGAACGGAAGGAAAACTACTTGTTTTGTTGTGTGGCCCATGAGAAAGGGCCCAGATACCGCAACTTTGACACTTTCGGCAACACAGCCAGCCATTTATTAGTTCACTCAATAAATTATTGTCTAAAATTTATGACCGATGGCCATCGGTTCCATACCTGGAAATGACACTGGGAAGTTAGTAAGAACCACCGCCGATCACACTAAACAGTTTTCCTTCTCTCTTCTCTTATTCCGTCAGGCCATATACAATTGCAAAGCCAAGAGCCCTCTTTGTCGCCTGAATAAGAACAGCCACCACCCCATTGGGTCACTCGTTAGCCCCAACAAGAAATAGCCATATTCTTATATCCCCATTGGATATTTGTAGTCGCAAAACAATTAAAGACCCTTTCTTATCGGTATAGATTTTCCCATCCCGCATTTAAGGTTTCGTTTGTGCAGGTCATTAGGTTCCCTTTTTTGGATTATACAGCAAGCACAGTATAATTCCGGTTGACTATATATTGATTTAAAACGGTAAAATGGTAAAAATCCAAGTATTTTATTCTTCAATTGTCCAACCAGCCAGCCATTTCGCTATAACTAAGGCTAATTTAGAGAATTAGATCTTATTATTTAGCGGTATTGTTACCCAGCCTAATTAAAGATAACAATTGCGAAATGACGTCCTTAGCAAGTAGTCCCGAAATCTGTGCCCAAATTATAAATAAGGATACAACTGACCCAGCCGAACAAGATTTTGAGTACCCTGATCCTGTAAAAGATTCAGACAGCTTTTCCCCTAATATTTCATCCGATATTTTATCCAATAAAGAAACTATGACAACTATGGAACCACTTGAATCGACCATGTCCGACGAGCCATTCATAATTCCTGCTAGATCACCAGAAAGGCCAGGAAAGTTCAACATGGTGCCCAATAGCCCCGACATGAAAATGCTGGATACCAGTTCCGTGGAATACAATACTTATAGTTCGGACAGATCAAGCCAGGAATCAATATTTTCTGACGACCAAGAAGACGATGTGAATGAGCTAGATCTGTTGAATGGCGGGGACTCGGAGGATCTAGAGCTTTTTGGGTATTTAGACGAGACAGACGACAAAATGGTGCACACAGTAGATGCTGTGGTAGAGATGGTATACGACTCCAGGACAGGCTGTGTTCCATTGAAATTGATAAAGTGATAGACCTTTATTTTCGACCAGTCACTTGGTTTGACTGTTTTAACGTTTTTATGACCTTCTTTTTATGACCTTCTTTTTATGACCTTCTATACAATGTAATAATACCTTCGAGTCTTTGAGACCCTTACACCCGTATATTTTTATGACGGCTAAATATGAACCCTTACACCCGCCTTTTGTCATGCAGTCAAACGTTGAACCTACACACCCCTTCTTGTTTATACTGTTTTGTTTTACGGTTAAACTTTAAACCCTTACACCAGATTTTCTTATGGTCAGCACCATGTCTACCAAACCTGTAAACGTATACGGCCACTAGCCGCATACCAAATTTGCAGCACCGCTACCGCAGCATTTCCCGGAGTTGGGTTCGCGACGTCAATAAGTTTTTAAAAAAGCCATCAGGTTATCAATGCTAACACAACCATGGGTGTAGAGTTGGGATCTGTGATATATAGTGCAGTCAAGCCTATTTTCAAGATCTATTTCATCGTGGGTCTAGGGTTCTGGTTAGCCAAAAAAAATATCTTGAACGTCGGAACTTGTCGAGATATTTCAGATACAATTGTATCGGTGATATTACCATCTTTAATTTTCGATAATGTGGTGCTGAACTTACGAAGTAGTGACATCAAAAGCATAGGAATCATCTTCTTTACCAGTACGCTTTTATTTGGGGTCGGGGCGCTTTTGACGTTTGTGTTGTCTATTGTTGCAAGATCACCTAAACGGTGGTTAGGAGGTTTGATATCGGTGGGATTGTTCCCCAACATTTCAGATCTTCCCATTGCGTATGTGCAGACGCTTTCCAACGGTGGGATGGTGTTTAGCGCTGCTGAGGGTGATAAGGGGGTGGCATACATTTGTATTTTTTTAGCAGCTCAAGCATTCTTTCAATTTAGCTGTGGACTTTATCGGTTGGTGGAATGGGACTTCAGAGATGAGCTTTTGCATGAAGAAGACACGGTGGCGTCCAGTGGTGATGGGAGTGGTGAAAAGCCTCCTGCAAGCGGTGATTCAACAAAGAGTTCGCCCGTAAATACCAGCTCGAATTCGAGCACTCGTTCACATCGCGGAATAGCCACCTCTGTGTCAGCTACTGCTCAGGATGACGCCGTGTCTTACGATGATGCATTATCCATATCCAGCTCCATCTCAGAACAACGAGAACTTCCTCCTCCTACAGATATAGGGTCTTTGGGAAGCAGTCGAAGTCGAGAACCTAACACTGTAAGACAATCGTTAAGCAAGACGCTAAGCCGAAGAATATCGGGCCGAAATAGAGGAGATTCGGTTAACTCAGTTGGGTCACCCAATCTTCTACAACCAAGCAGAAGTAGAGACCTTCGAAGTATGAGATCCGAAGATATCCATGACGTGATTAATGAATATTCCGAGTACGGAAGTATCAAGGACCAGTATGTGGAGAAAGTACCAACGGGTGGGGGTGATATAGCGGTTTCCTTGGCCCACACCAAGAGTGATAAGAGTAAGCAGAAACCCAAGAAGACACTCAGGGCATCAATAGTCAGCAAATTGAAGTTTTTTCTCAAGAACTTGACTTCTCCCGTTTCTTTGACACTTATTATATCATTGGCCATTGCCATGTCTCCTCCATTAAAAGCATTGTTTGTTCATTCCACTTTCAATATGCCCAATGCCCCAGACGGATTACCTCCATTATCATTCATAATGGATATAAGTGGGTATATTGGAGCAGCATCAGTGCCATTGGGTCTACTTCTTTTGGGAGCTACTATAGCAAGATTAGATGTCGGGACTATGCCTCCAGGGTTTTGGAAAACTGCCGTGGGAACCATAATTATTCGGTTGATCATTTTACCCATCTTTGGAGTGGGGTTGACCACTGGTTTGCAAAGAGGAGGATGGTATGGTGATGATAAACTTATAAGGTTTATTTCAGTGTTGGAATTTGCTTTACCTAATGCCACTTCGTTGGTGTACTTCACTGCTTTTTACACAAGTCCCACCAGCACGGACCATATTCAAATGGACTGTTTGGCCGCATGTTTGATTTTCCAGTACGCTGTGTTGTGCATCAGTCTTCCGATTCTTGTGAGTTTCACTATAAAAGTTTCCTTGGGGTATTAGGTACTACGTTGGTTAGGGCTATAGATTAATTTATTATTGATAGAGTATCGAGTATAAGAATAGAGTAAACGAGTATAAGAATAGGGTATGGAGTTTAGAGTGGAAATTAAGTTGCAAACTTTAGCGTGGCTCATAACCAGTAAAGCAGATCCCAGCCTTGAGGTACGGCCCCTGTATAAAGGAGCAAGCCACCTTTTGTAACCGTGCAGGTCGGATGCTACTACAAAGCCCCCGATGATTCTAATAGACCATTTTCTATGCCAATAGTCCCACTATTATCTTGTTTAAGCCTCATTAAACTGCAAACGAGGCTTTTAAAAACTGTAGCAGAGAACAGGTCCAAATTCCACAAAACACTCCCCCTTCCAAGTCCAAGTACCCCAGAATCCTCTACCTTCACTATAAAGATCACGAAATACACTAATTGGCTCGATTACCCCTTAAATTGCTAGCTGTCACACGAAGCCTAAATAGCAATCATTGCAACGCGGATAAAAGACGTAAAATTTCAGTTTCTTAAAATCATTACTCAATGGCATTATATTATAACTTAGTGTTCGCTTTATTAGTGGTGGAGGTTGTGTTCTTCACCATATTATCGTTACCATACCCCAGAAAGGTCAGAAGAGGAGTGTTGACTACCGTTTCAGCCCCATTTCGAAATGAAAAATTCCAAATTGCTTTAAAGTGTATTCTTGGGTTCGTGTTGGTTCTCTTTATCGATTCCGTCAACAGAGTTATCTCTGTCAACACTGAATTGAACGGCAGTGGTGCTGCCAATGCCATTAACGGAATTGTCAATGACAGATCTGAAATCCAGGCCAGAAGATTCTACGCCCAAAGAAATATGTACCTTTGCGGTTTCACCTTATTCTTGACATTGATTTTGTTAAGAACCTACGCTTTGGTCACAGAGCTCTTGATCACCAAGGACCAAGTTGATGGTCTTACGGTGACTGCAGACGCTGACGAAACCAATGCCAAAGATGACCCAGAAGTGTTGAAATTGAAGAAAAAGTTGGCTGAAAAAGACACCGAGTTGGAATTGTGGAGACAAAAGGCTAAAGGGTTGTCTGACTACGAAGGCGGAGAGACCATCAAAACCGACTCCAAGAGTGACAACATTGACTCTAAATTGAGAGCCAGAAAAGTCTAAGTAGTTTGTATATGTGAAATCTATCTACTCAAGAATTACTCTTATGCTTTGGCGTAAAGTGGAACGAGTCACCGGCCTTTCCTAAGAACATTTCGGTGATCTTGATCCAGTCTTTGTGATCCGAAGAACCCAATAATGTCTCTAATTCGTTTCTTCCCTTCCATTGTGGAGGTCTTTGGTTCAATTTGGGTGGTAGTTTCTCTAATATACCAACAGGAATATATCTATAAGTGAAACTCAAAAATTCACACATGAACCTTCTAGCCAACCCAAGACCATACTCGTCCGTACCCCAGTGCTCCACCGCAAAGTTGGCATAGGTTCTTAAAATTTCTAATCTTTCAGTGGCCGATTTATCCAAATACTGTTGGGAGTCCACTTCTTCGAAAATCCACGGCTTGATCAAGGCTCCTCTGGCCACCATTACCGAATCAATACCTTCAGTTTTGATAGCACTGTACCAATCTTCGTAAGTGTACACATCGCCATTTCCAACAAAATTAACTCTCTGCTGGTCACTGACATCTTTATTCTCTTCCCTTTGATTATTCCAGTCGTTCACCGCTTGACCCACCTCGGTTATGTATTCCCAATCAGCTTCCCTGGAGTACCTCTGTTGTCTAGATCTTCCATGAAGCGTGATGGCTGCAACATCATTTTCTTCGAGTAATTTCTGAACCAACGACTTGGCAGTGTTTCTGTTGTCTCTGGTACCAGTTCTGATTTTAACCGTGACAGGAATTTCACCAGAACAATAGTTCATACCCTTCAAGATTCTGGCGAGTTTTGGGGGTTGGTCCATCAATGCAGAACCTTGTCCTTGACGGTATAAAAGATCAATTGGGCACCCACAGTTCAAATTAAGCTCCGATAAATCAGGCATTTCTTTAGTCACCACCTCGGCCACCTTGGCAGCAGCCCAGTGCTTTGCGGCAGCGATCTGGATCCCAAACCCGGGGATCTCTGTTTTGTGGGCTTTGGGAAGTGCCCATTCGGCATTGGTGCCCTGTAATAGCGGCACACTTAATGCCATCTCACTGTAAGTCACATCAGCACCTAAGGTCTTCATGAGTCGACGATACGGCAAGTTTCCTACTGTGGTCAAGGGAGACACGATCTTGGCTCCTCTAAGATCCAATTTTCTTTTTTCCGATGGCCTGAATGGAGCTTCGATATACTCGGCTTCATTGTCCTTACGTTCTTCCATCTTCTTGAGATACGCTTCATTTTGCACGTTGGAGTCCAACCAGTTGATCATAGGCCCTGCTTTTTCAAACACGTACTTCTTCTTCATCAAGGCAAACTTAGTTTCGGGGCTGATCTTATTGACTTCAAAGTTATCCGACTGTTGGTGTTTGGCTATGACATCTGCATCTCTTATCAACTTATTATTCTCCTTATCGTAGTGTGAACCGAGCCATCTGCACCGCAATCCCGCGGGACAGTACCCAATAGCAGTGAATACAGGACAAACACCAGCAACGTCAGGGTCCTTATTGGCAAAGTATTCTTCAAGAATGTGAGTACTACGACATTTGTCTGCTCCAAACTTACACTCTTTGATGTTTTCTGGGTCCACCAACGTGGAGCAGAGCCTCACGGCCTCATGCTCTTGCCGCAAGTCACGGTTCTTGTTTTGACCTCTGCCCTTTCTACCTTTTTTGGGGCCATCTTCTTTGGTTCTGTCCCCACCTTCTGCTTCGTCGTCATCGTAAGCCTCATTAACAGGTGCGGTCTCGACTATAAATTCAGGCTTTATGGGCGCAAATCCCTTTTCGCCTAATCTTTCGACATGGGCCTTCTTAGCCTGTCCGGCGTCCTCGGATTCGTTGGGTCTTTTAGCGGTTTCCATAGTGCCAGATATAATTTTTCAGTTTGTCGCATTTACGGTTTATGTGATGGGTCTGGTGTATGGATGAAATAGGGTCTTTGTGAGGATGGCAGCTCTAAGGCATGCCTAGCTGTGTTAGTGTGTAAAGGGCAAGGGATTGTGTGATTTACAGCTCCACAGCCCTTGAAACCATCCGTTGGCAGCTACCAGGTACAACAATGTCGTGGTCCATCTCGCGACATTCACGATGAGAAGATGAGAAAAATACAGTGTACAATTTTTTCAATACTTACACAATGGTAGAGCCAGTAGAAAAGAGGCGTAAAGTCACCGACACGGCCGTTGCACCGGTCGACAGTCTGAAGAAAAGACCTTCAAAAGTGTTCAGTCCATTCAGAGTGCTTGGAAACGTTTCAAACGATGTGCCTTTTGCTCTTGGAACCTTAGGATCAACATTTTACGTCGTGACGTCTGTGGGACGTTCTTTCCAGATCTACGACGTTTCCACGTTGCATTTGCTTTTCATATCACAAACACAGACCTCCAGTAAGATAACAGTGTTGGCTGCCCATTACCATTATGTGTTTGCTGGATACGGCAATCACATTGGCGTTTACAGAAGAGGAAAGTTGGAAGACACCTTGACATGTCCAGGAGATGGAGTAATAAACCATATCATCACATTCGGTGAGTTTATAATCGCTTCCACCTCCAACGGCGAGGTGTTCACGTTCAAGAAAAACGGGAAGAAATACCCCAACGAGTTGCATAGTTCACTTTACACCATCAAACCCGTCATACATGGAGACATTGTGGGAATAGTTCACCCTGCCACTTATTTGAACAAAGTTGTCGTGGCCACCACCCGCCACTTGTTTCTCTTCAATGTCAGCACTGGAAAATTATTGTTTCAATCTCCAGAAGATCAGATTGAAGGCATTTCAGCCATTGAATGTGCTCCAGCCTTGGATATTTTGGCAGTAGGAACCATCAAAGGGAATGTTGTTCTTTATAACCTTAAAAAGGGCAAGGTTCTAGGCCAGAAGATTGTGGCCGCCACCGAAGAAAGTGGCACCAAAGTGGTGTCGTTGTCGTTTAGAACCGACGGATCTCCACACTTGGTCGCTGGTTTAAGTAATGGAGACTTGTTCTTCTACGAACTTGAAAAGAGATCGAGAATCCACATACTCAAAAGTGCCCACAAGGAAGCTTATGGTGGGGTGGCCAACGTCAAGTTCTTAAACGGGCAGTCTATCGTGGTGACAAATGGTGGAGACAATAGTTTAAAAGAGTATGTGTTTGACCCAACTATTTCAACCACCAACAGTTCTATCATCACCCCACCTCGTCATCTCCGGTCTAGAGGTGGCCATTCGGCGCCTCCTGTGAAGATCGAGTTTCCAAAGGAAAGCAAATCTCATTTCATCATGAGTGCTTCTAGTGATCGGTCTTTCTGGTCTTTCTCTTTAAGGAAAGATGCACAAGCCCAGGAAATGTCTCAAAGAGCAGCTAAATCCTCCGACGGCAAAAGGCAAGCAGGATTGGTCAAGTCCATGAAAGACAAGTTCCCCGAAATCATTAGCATGGCTTCTAATCAAACAAGGGCTGGTGATTGGGAGAATATCATTACTGCTCACAAAGAAGAATCGTTTGCCCGGACCTGGGACTCTCAATCCAAACGGGTGGGACGTCATCATTTCAAAACTGTTGATGGTGGATTTGTGTCTGCTGTCGGAATATCCCACTGTGGAAACTTTGCATTGGTGGGATCTGCAAGTGGGGGCATTGGAAGCTATAATCTTCAATCGGGAATCATGCGTAAGAAGTACATGTTGCACAAAAAGGCAATCACCGGTATCGCTATGGATGGTATGAATCAGAAGATGGTGAGTGCTGGTTTGGACGGACTTGTTGGGTTCTATAACTTCAGCAAGCTGACATTCTTGGGAAAATTGGACTTGGAATCGCCTATCACCTCCATGGTGTATCACCAGAGCTCAGATCTCGTGGCCTGTGGTTTGGACGACTTGTCCATTGTGGTCATCGATGTTGTTACTCAGAAAGTAGTGAGAATCTTGTACGGCCATAGTAACAGAATCACCGATCTTGATTTTTCACCAGATGGCAGATGGATCGTTTCTGTGTCATTGGACGGCACCTTAAGAACCTGGGATTTGCCCACTGGAGGGTGTATTGACGGTGTTTGGCTACCAAGTGTGGCCACTGGTGTGAAATTCTCCCCAATAGGTGATATGCTAGCCACCACACATGTGGCTGGAAACGGGATCTTTTTATGGACCAACCGTGCACAGTTCCATCCCATTTCTACTCGACATGTGGAGGAGCTGGAATTCAGTAACATTCTTCTCCCAAATACTGCTGGTGATGGAGGTGCTCTGTTGATAGAGGGTGCTTTGGAGACGACAGATTCCACCACCGATGACGATGTCCAAGACACTGAATTGAAGCAGCTCGATCAGAGCTTGGTGACAATGTCGCTAGGACCCAGATCTAAGTACAACACCTTGTTACATCTTGATGTTATCAAACAGAGAAGTAGACCAAAGGAAGCACCCAAAAAGCCAGAACAGGCACCTTTCTTTTTGTCGTTGAAAGGTGGAGTTGTGGGGGACACTGCCGTGGAAGATGAGGGTGGTAAAAAGGTGTTCTACAATGGTGAAGGCCAACAGCAGGCTGCCGAACAACAAAGTAAACTTCTTGACTTTAAAAACGACGGTTCACACAACTTCGAATCAGAATTCACAAGACTTCTTCGGGAAGGCAGTGAAGCTCAAGACTACCAGAAGTTCCTTGACTATGTGGTGAACTTGGCTCCAGCAACGACCGATTTGGAAATAAGGTCTATCAACGGATTCCCTCCATTAACAGAAATGGCCAACTTCTGTAGTGCTTTGACCCAAGGTCTTGCTACCAACACCAATTATGAAATTTACCAGGTATTGTACTCGATGTTTTTAAAGTGCCACGGCGATGTGGTTTACAACTACGACGATGCCCTGCTTATTGAAGCACTTGGCCAATTGAACTCGGAGAACCAGCAAAAAGAGACTGAGCTTGACGGATTGTCGAAGTACTGTTCTGGTGTAATCGACGTTTTGCTTACCATGTAATAAAAAGTTCTAGTTGGTGCTTGTAATAGTACGTACAAGTTGGTGCTTGTAATAGAAAGTACAAGTTAGTGCAACCATGTATCAATACACAAAACAAAGTAGCGTAATAACCTTCGATAACAGGACGACATTTTCCGACATTTTCCGACATTGGTTGACGACATCATTGTGAGAAACCAGTAAACCAGTTCCTATAACAGCATGAATATCGAGGTCATACGACCCTCTAGTCGACTCAATTCCTCTGGTAGTGTGAAAATTACCGGCATCTGCTACGGCCGAGAGAAGTTGTATGTAGGATTTTCAACTGGGGATTTCAGCATCTACGATGTGGATGTTACCGTAGTACCTGAACATAGGAAAGCTCCCCTGATAACGCTGTTCAAATCGTTAAATGATATCCGAACGTTTTTCACCGATACCAAGTCTTCCAGCTTCGAACACCACATGTCCTTCTCCAATATAAATGGCGACAACAGCGCCCTTACCGGAATACAAATAATATCACATAACTTGGCCAACAATCGAATAATATTTGCTGTGACTTCACCAGATGTGATACGTATCTTCGAGAAAGTAGGGGGTCATTTGAACCTAATTCAGACCATTGAGGAATCCAAGTCGTTCAGTACCTACTACCTTTATGAAGTTAACCAGAAACGATACATGGCAGTGGGAATAAAGAAGAAATTGGTTATTTTGGAGATGGCATTCAAGTCTCGAAACCTCTTCCAGTTCAAAAAAATCCACGAAGTCACCTTGAAGGACAGAATAAAGCGCGTCACCACCATTGACTTGCAATTGGGCACTCAATTGATCGTGGGGGTGACAAATGACTTTTTGTTGGTGGATATCAATGATGGGTTTAACACCAGCAGCCTTTTGACGGATCCCAGTGACGAAAGCTATTATTACTTCACCCACAGCTCATTCAGCTACTTTGGGTTGAGTGGCGGCGGGCCCAGTATCTGGATTCTTAAAGTCAGTGACGAGCAGTACTGCTTGATAAAAGATAGTCAAGTAGCCAATTTGTACTATAAAGACGGCCAACTTTCGGTTAAAGTTCTGAATATTCGCTTGACCGCCACGCCAGTGTTTGTGTCACTAATATCCCCATCCTACTTGTTGGTGGTGTACAGCAAGAAGGTAGATATCTTGGAGTTCGACACTGGCGAACTGGTCCAACATATTCACCACCAAATTAATTCAAATAGTATACCAGTGCATGTGGACCAGAACTTCATTTTTTTGGGTGCCAACAACGATTTGCTTCAGTTCAGTATCCTAAGTCATCAGCAACAAATCGACCAGTACTTGCGGTTCGGAGACTCCACCAGAAATACCAAAAAAGACCCTAAAATAGATCTATCGTTGATTGGATTAAGGAAGGCCATAGCGTATGTGGGAAATATTGACGAAGAAGATGACTTTTTCGGAGGGTCTAGGGTTGGAAAGGAAAAGAGAAAGCAGCTCATCCTACGAGACTTACACAAACAGCAGGCTATCATACTATTTGAAAGATACGGCAAATATCACGAAGCATTGGTGGAAATTTGCAGCGAATGGTTGGTATCTTACAAGGACGTGTTGGATTTGTTTCCTGATTATTTGAAAGCATCTTATTATCAATCTGAAGAACCCCCCTCCACCTCCGTTGAAAAGAATAGAAGTATCATCAAAAAAATCACTCTAGATGAGTTGGAACATAATAAATTCACCACGGCTACTAGTGCAGATTCTGCCACAGAGCACGAGGCAGATAAGCAATCACGAATGGTATCAGTGACCCGTGTTCCCAGCTCTATTTTTGGGCAAGCCAAGTCTCAGAACGTTCGGAAGTTCAGCAAAGCTATCAACAACTTGATCATATATTTAACAGACCAACGTCGTATCCATCTGGGATTTTTGAATGATGAGGGGTTCCTTTGGAAAGGCATCAATGTAGTTCCGCCAGACTTGTACGACTTTATTACTCCAGAGATGCAAGAACTGGCATTACAGCAGATTGCCGTAGAAATTGACACTTCGTTGTTTCTATGCTATTTCCACTGTAAGCCGATGCTTTTGGGTCCATTATTACGGCTACCCCATAATAAGTGTGATTCTACTATCGTGAACCGGTGCCTTTTATCCAACGCTGAAAAAAGTAGTGGGTACATAAAAGAGTTGATGGACTTTTATTTCGGAAGAAGCCTTCATGAAGAAGCGTTGAAAATGTTGTATGATCTAGCACATGAAGATCTGCATAAGTACATGGTTTCAGAGACGGCTGATCTCTGTGTACAGTATTTGCAAAAGCTTTCGAACCAGTATCTTGATCTACTATTCGAATACGCTAAATGGCTTTTGGTAGAACCAGACCAGGATGTGTTGGCAAACGGAAAACTGATTTTCATGAACGATACTTACGAGTGTGAAAGCTACGATAACTTTAAAGTCCTTGAGTATTTCACCCACGTCATCTCCAACGAGGGTCTCACGTTACAGTACCTTGAATGGCTTGTATTCAGTGGTGAACTTGAAAACCAAGCAGAAAAATCAAAAACCAAATCTAAGTTCCACACGAAACTAGTGTTGGTGTACTTGGAGAACCTCCAAAAGACTCCCACTGCCGATCCAGCATTTGAAGATAATTTGTACTATAAAAAGCTTTACGGCTTCTTAAGCACCACCAGCTCCTATGAGCCGTGGACAGTGCTAAAGCATATCCCCACCAACGAAGTGAAGCTTTTAAGGTTCACAATATTCGTATACAAAAGACTAGGAGAGCATGATAAGGCCATTGATGTGCTTTACAATCAATTGGATGATCTAGACGATGCTATAGCCTATTGCTCCGATATCTACGTGCAAGAGAACAAGGATATTGGTACCAGACTTCTACACAAGCTCATGGAGGACTTGCTAATGGACTATAAGGAGAACATGAACTCCATCGGCAAGCTCTTGGATACTCAAGGCCCAAAAATGGATAGTCTAAGAGTATTGACCAGCTTACCTCCTACTTTTCCTATACGAAAGATAACCAAGTTCCTTGACCAGCAAGTTAGAAATACCAGTAAGACTTTGACGGACAGCAGAGTTGCCAGCCAGTTGTATAAGGTTGGATCCATAAAACTTAACCATGAACTTCTAACACGGCTGAACCAAAGCTATTTGATTGAAAGCAGTAAGAACTCGTGTCCAATATGCAAAAAGAGATTGGGGTATAGTGTGTTCACAGCACGGAATAACCAAATAGTGCATTATGCATGTTACCAGAATGAAGTGAATGAGAAGCAAAAACGTTAGTACTAGATTCTAATAATAAACAATAAGAAATAAAAACAACTCTAATTTTATACATTGTAATGACCACACATCCAGGTGCAGAGCAGCAGAATGGTAGGACCTGACTAATGCAACAAACTAGTTTCTTCGTCATTAGTTCTTGCGGTCTTTTTATCGCCAAACCACTTGGTTAATGTCCTTTTAATGAAGTTGGGCTTCAAAGTTTCATTCAACTTGTATTCGAAGATTTCGTTAAACGTTGGTGGCTCCACCTCTTGTGGCGAAAAATTCGAGTCTAAGGGAGCTAAAGCATCCAACGAAGCAACAGAAGACACGTCGGACTTTACTGGCTTCAAGGAATTATGTGAAAACGACATAGTAAGTGGAGGAGGTGGTGGTGGAGGAGTACCAGTGATGATTCCATCTAAATCAGGCTTCATTGAATTGGGCCTTCTGGCAAGAGAAGCTGCGGTTTGATGGTAGGGATCAACTGGCGGCTCAACCGACATACTTGCCCTACGACCTTCTTCAGTAGAACCGTAGTTATGGCTGCTACCATTTCCACTTGAATGGAAGGAAAATACCGACGACGAGTCGTCAAACACAGAACCCATTTCTTCCAACGATAACCCTTTCGTTTCGGGGAAAAGAAAGTGAACACAGAAGAACGACAAAATACACGAAGTGCCGGGGATCAAGTAAGTCTTCCATTTGATTAAATCCAAAAGAATAGGAGTCATTTCCCCCACCAAAAAGTTGAAGAACCAGTTGGTAGCAGTGGATAAAGCAGCACCCTTGGATCTAACTGAATTGGGGAGAACCTCGTTCATCATCCATGGAATCGGACCCCAACTTGCACCAAAAGCTGCATTGAAAATAAACACACAAGCCACCACAATAGTGGCAGTATAGCTATTGTCCATGTATAAGGAGAAAGCAATAACAAATAATGGAATTGCCATGGTAACAGAACCAGACAATAACAACGGCTTTCTTCCCCACCCATCCACTAGCCACCAAGGAGGAATAGTAGAAGCAACATATATAAGGGAATTAACTCCGGTCATCAAGATGGCATCTCTGCCAATCCAACCAGCGGATTCAAAGATCATGGGAGCATAATAACTGACAATATTGATCCCATTAAGTTGGGCAAACATCTGAGAAAAACAGGCCACCGATACTCTTTTGGCATACCTCGTCAACATGTACCGATAAGATCTCTCCCCACCCTCGACTCTGGCAATCAAAATGTGTTCTTTGATATTCCTATATTCATCCTTAGCCTTTTCATCCTCAACGTCACCATTAGCGTACAAATCAGCAATGACTATCATACCTTCAAGGTCATAATTCTTATCAAGTAACCATCTTGGAGTTTCCACAATAACAAAGGTTCCCAAAAATAACAAGAATCCAACGATACATTGCACCAACAAAGGAAGTCTCCAGGACAAATCGCTTTCAATATAGCTGAAACCGTAGTCCACCCAAATGCTTGTAGCGTAACCAACAATATTACCGGTGAATTCCAAGCACGCGTAAAATCCTCTATCATCGGGAGGACTAATTTCAGATTGATAGCATGGGATGATGGTGGTCAAGAATCCAATGGCCACACCTCCAATTAATCGGCCAATAGACAAATTCAAAATGTTCAGGGATGCAGTCTGCAAAGTTCCCCCCACAACAAAAATAAAAGCCCCATATCTAATGGTCTTTCTTCTGCCTATTTTATCCCCCACCTTGCCTGCCACAAAAGACGAGAACAACGCTCCGATTTCGAGGATGGCAATCATGGTTCCAATGGCTGCTGGTTTGGGGTGATGGAAATAGTCCTGGAAATACTTATTGGTTAATAAAGACGACATCAACCCCTGTTCAAACCCAAATAAAAACACTCCCAACGACACAAAAATCGATGTGAAGTTGAGTAGCGCCCGGCCCACAAGAACCGTTTCCTTGATCTGGACATTGTGATGGTTTTCTCGTGTCACATCCATGATGTTAAACGTTTGTAATGTAGTGAGATTTTTTGATTTTACTTGCAGTTTTGACCGCAGTGTCGATAATCGACTATGGGGATAATACGGCAAAATAAACGGTGGGTTACACAAGCACAAAAGTAAATAAACCAGTGCCGTTGTATATAGATGATCCGGGGAGTACTAAATCCGGGGAAACGTTGGTATTTATACTTTTTTGGGGGGCTTATTGTGAAGATCAATATGTTACGTCATGGAATTTCTCGGAACTGATCTGATGCTTACTTTACAACAATTGTAATTGCCCACCGAAAAGCCAGAAGAAACCCGGGGTTGGAGACTATCCTGTAATGTCTGGTGTGTGGGTTGAATGTGTCTTGAATATACGGGACGTTTTGTCTTTATCCTATGTTTTGTTTTCTACTGGCCTGTCTTATTGAATCTCTTATGTTCCGTCTTTTCTGGTATAATACGGTGCTGTACGTTCTTTCTCATGCCCAGTACTTGGTGTATGATTAGAAGAACGAGAAGTGGTGCTTGTAAAGGTCTACCGTGCTCGAGTCTCTTAATATGTTGCCCTATCGTGTTGCCTATACTTTCCAATTTTGCATCTGGTATACGCACGACAGTTAACTCCATTGCGGGTGGTTTCTGGAGCCGATGAGGAAATTGAAATTTATACACTTTGCATCTTGATAGAATAATAGCACCCCATGGTTCTCAGTATTGTAACAGCGTCACCCCGGCCTACCTTGTTGCACACATACTCCCAGCCCTTCATAGACGCACCATGTAAAAGAAGAAGACTTCTGGTCGGCTATAAAAATCAGGCAATCGCACCCGTGCATGCCTACAACCATAAGCAAGGGCTTGGGAGCGTAACACAACCACAAAATGGCTTTCAGTCCCATATCCAGGCTGGAGACTGTATGAATATAGACCTAGACAATATCAGCTCAAGCCCAGACGATTTCAACACACACAAGTTAATTCCAGACCATCCAAAGAGTGTGTGTAACTCAAACACAGACATGGAGATAGACACCGTCCATGTACCAGACAAAATGATACACCTGACGACCCCCACAGTCTCCGTGTGCCCATGTGGCTTCTTTCACGGCCCAGGACAAGGCCATCATGAAGATATTCTGGCGGTTGGTCTCAGTAATCAGCCACTCCTACGAGGCCCCGAATAATGACTTGTAACATGTAACTTTACAGCAAACGTACTGAAATACTTCAAACGACCCCAATATATTAATGCTCCTTTTCTTCTCTTTCCTTCAGTGCTTTTTCAACGCTCCTACTGCTTTTTTACCCTCTTTTAGTGCTCGTTTAGTGCCGCTTGTCATGCACATTAGAGACGTCAAAATGCGAACACCTGAACCAAAAACCACTAAATTATTTAACTAGATAGGTTGCACTTGTGTACAGCCAACTCAGTTTCCAGCCGCCAGTTTAGGTCTCCCGCTTCCCGCTCAAACCCTTGTTAGAGCCGCTCCGAAATATTCAAGTTCCCCCGGGCAAAGTTTCCTATAATCATGAGCAGATTCGATAACCTTGACGGCTCTTATAACGGCTCAAAGACTTCATATATATCGCCATCATCGCCCAGGGCTCCTTTGGACGAGTCTGAGTTCAACACCAGCGACCTGCCGCAGTTCAATTTCGACCTAGATGCCCACAAACTGGCATCCAAGCCAAGACGGAAACCACCACCAATGGACCCCGAAATACACACCTTCCAACACACCTTGGACCCAGAGCACACCTTGGACCCCGAAATACCGTACGTGGCGGGTAAGAGGATCCCCACGTCCCCTAGGCAAACCAACATCAGCGGCGTCATGAATGGCTTGGACTCCCATATCCAGCTGTTCAGTTTGCCAGATCCCACCGATGAGTCTGGAGATGGCAGTGGTGAAGAGAGTGGACTGGAAATGGATAAACACGACCTCGACGATATTCCCCATCGGTTCGGTGCTGCTTACAATATAGATGACACGTCTGACGTTGCATCGGCCATTCAACCGTTGGACATTAATTCACATCTGGACCCATCACCTCGTCTTCCGCCGTCTCAATCAGACTACGACACTGACTTTTCCAATTCGTCTCCTTCTATCCTGAGAGATAGTGCTGCACATGACGTCCCTTACCCCTTGGATTCCCCCATTGCCCCGTCCACTTCAAGTCTATCATATAATACATCTGCTGGTGTTTCGCCTAATTTGGATACGGGAGACGATGCGTTTGGAGATAGCCCCAGTCCATCGTACCATCCACTCCCATTGTCGCCCAATCGAAGCAGTTCCCAAAACACCACATTCACCACCAAATCTGCTCCTTTGAGGCCCGCTATCTCCACCCCAATCACTAATATGCAAGCATTTACGCCCACCAACGATTCACTCCGAAATCCAAATATCTCCGGTAACTCGACGTCTAGTCCCTTCAGCAATCTTTCGTACAACAATATCGGTTCCAGTAATGTCAATTACGCCCCTTCATCAAACACAAGAACCCATCGCAAGTCCAGTTCCTTTAGTTCTATTTGGTCTTCAAATTCTTCTAAAAACATGAATTTGGCTGCGTTGAAAAAGACCCTAAATACCAGACCGGGCGAAGGTGAAAGGTCCAATTACGTGTACACGCTCCGGAAAAACTTGGGCACAGCTTATAACGAATCTCCTCCAGGAAAATGGAAGTTGCCCACGGGAATCTTACCCATTGACAAGAGAGCAACATACACAAGCTCTAATAGCAAGTATATTCGGTTGGTAGGAGTTACTCAAACAAAGTTAAAGAGAGGCACGGGTGTGGGGTTGAAGCATGGTCACTTGGCCCCAAGATTGTTAGCTGCTGAGGTTGACGATGGTGACGAAATTTCCTTGAAATTAAAGAGCTCTCAGGACCAAAAGCAAAAGGAAATGGAAACATCAACCACCACCGGATCCTCTGCAACACTAGCAGATGGGTTTGAGACCCCTAAGACGAGATCCAGCGGGTCCAGTCTATTGGCAGCTTCAGGCGGTGGTGGTTCTATAGACAGCAAGAACGGCTTATCAAGAACCATCACCGAAAACTCCTCCATCAGCGTCGTGACATCCACCCAGTCCAACTCCCAGAATGGCACGCCAAGAAGAACGTCGGTAGCGTCAGCGTCATCTGGAAGCATTTCCGATGTTGGCAATGGATTCTACCAACATCCACTGTACAAATACGACTACGAAAACGCTGCTTTCGTGGAACAAGAAAATGATGACTTGGATGATCATAGAGATTCTCCCAAGTTGTTTCTTGCCAACCCTGACTCCAGTGATACTGACTAATATCTGTATATATGATTTAATGATACACTTTGGCGTAGAAAAGTCGTGTCTGGCCCACCCGCAGTGGGCTCGTTCAAACACGTCGAAATAAACAAAATTTCATTGATTCAGTCTTTCGAAACTCCAACGTATGTTAAAGTGGTGAATTGGCCCGGTTTTCCTGTCAATCACCTTCTCGATATAGTTTTGTGGCGCTTGGTGTTTGATATCTCTTCCACTTCCGCAAAATTGGCCGCAAAATTGGGTGATTTGAAGCTCAACATTTTTACTAACTTCCAAACAGATGTCGTCAGATATAAGTTATACTTTGATCTACGATCCCAATGCTGCTACCAGCAAGGCATCGGTCAATGAATTCAGAAATATCTTGGAAAAAGGCAAAGATGAAAACAAAGTAGAAGCCATGAAGAGGATTCTTATTACCATTATGAACGGTGATCCAATGCCTGATTTGTTGATGCATATTATCAGATTCATCATGCCTTCCAAAAACAAGGAGTTGAAGAAGTTATTGTATTTCTACTGGGAAGTTTGTCCAAAGCATGATGACACTGGAAAGTTAAGACAAGAAATGATTTTGGTCTGTAATGCCATTCAACGAGACTTGAAGCACCCCAATGAGTATGTTAGAGGTAACACTCTCAGATTTATCAACAAGTTGAAAGAGCCAGAGCTTTTGGAGACTTTGGTGCCAAATGTTGGACAGTGTTTAACCCATAGACATGCTTATGTCAGAAAAAATGCCGTATTTGCATTGTATTCCATTTACAAAGTGTCGGACCACTTGGTGCCAGATGCTCCTACTCAAATCTACGAGTTTTTGTACAACGAAAACGATTCTGTGTGCAAAAGAAATGCATTTGTATGCCTTGGAGACTTAAATAGGGAAGCTGCCTTGCAATACATCCAAGACAACATTCAAATCATTGATACTTTGGACCCCTTATTGCAATTAGCATTCATTGAGTTTATTAAAAAAGATTCCATTCAACACTCCGAGTTGAGATCACAATACACTGCCTTGATCACTGAATTGATTGAAAGTACTAGCAATATTGTTGTTTACGAAGCCGCTTCTACCTTGACTGTTTTATCTACCAATTCCCAATCTATTTTGTTAGCAGGTACCAAGTTTATTGAGTTGGCCAATAAAGAATCGGATAATAATGTCAAGATTATCACCTTGGAAAGAATTAACGAATTGAACAAGCAAAATCCTGGAGTTTTGCAAGATTTGTCTTTGGAAATTTTAAGAATCTTATCATCTCAAGACATTGACGTTCGTAAGAAAGCTTTGAGTGTCACATTACAGTTCATTTCAAGTAGGAACGTTGAAGACGTTGTCAAGTTATTGAAGAAAGAACTTAAAAGAACTAGCTCCGCTGATGAAGACAAGAACAGCGAATATAGGCAATCTTTAATCAATGCAATTCACCAATTGGCCATCAAATTCAGTGAAGTTGCTGCCAATGTGGTTGATTTGTTATTAGAGTCTGTGAGTGAGTTGAACTCGTCTGCTGCTTATGAAGTTATCACCTTTGTCAAAGAAGTCGTGGAAAAGTTCCCAGATTTAAGACCAAGTATTTTGTCAGGGTTGATAAAGTCATTACCAAGTACCAAGAGTGGTAAAGTTCTTCGTGGTGCTTTGTGGGTCATTGGTGAATACTGTATGGAAGAAAAATTGATCAACGATGGATGGAAATTGATTAGGGCAAGCATTGGCGAGGTTCCTATCCTAGCCAGTGAAAGAAAAGCATTGGAACCAAAACACTTGGACGAAGCTAACGGTGACTCTAAACTTCACAAAAAGGGACCAACCGTGTTACCAGATGGAACTTATGCTACGGAAAATGCGTTTACGGCAGAAGTTACTGAATTTGAAGATTCTGAAGAGAAACCTGCTATCCGTAAATTAATCTTAGAAGGAGACTTCTATTTGGCAGCAGTGCTTTCATCGACTTTAGTCAAGTTAATTTTAAGATTACAGAGATTGAAAGTGTCGGAAAAATTATTAAATGGTTTGAAAGCAGAAGCACTATTGATAATGGTTTCTATCTTGAGAGTTGGTGAATCTAAATTTGTCACCAAGAAGATTGACGAAGAGTCTGCTGATAGAATCTTTTCTTATATCAAATACTTAAATGATGAACAACACGTCAGTGTCATTGAACAAGCATTTTTAGATGATACCAAAGCGGCATTCAAATCACAGATTGAAAGTAGTGAACTGAAGAAGGCTGAAGAAATCGCTAAAGATTTACATGCCAACGCTGAACAAGTTGATGAATCCATCATGTTCAGACAATTTGACAAAGATGGTGGAATCGACACCAAGAAGATGATCGATGATGTGACCACGATATCCACCAATGATATCAAAAAGGATTTGCTCTCGTCAAAATTGAACAAGATCGTTCAATTGACCGGGTTCAGTGACCCAGTTTATGCTGAAGCGTTCATAAAGGTTCATCAATACGATGTGGTGTTGGATGTGCTATTAGTCAATCAAACTGTCAACACATTACGTAATGTGGCAGTGGAATTCGCTACATTAGGTGACTTGAAAGTGGTGGACAAGCCAGCTACTGCTGATATTGCCCCACACGGATTCTACAAGGTCCAATGTACTATCAAAGTTACCTCTGCTGATACTGGTGTCATCTTTGGTAATATTGTGTATGATGGTCAACACTCCGATGACTCCACTATCGTCATTTTCAATGACGTTCACATTGATATCATGGATTACATCAAACCAGCCACCTGTTCGGAATCTGCTTTCCGGAAGATGTGGAATGAGTTTGAATGGGAAAACAAAATCACCATCAAGTCTGAAATGTTTTCTTTGAAGGAATATTTCGAAGAATTGATGAAGGGCACCAATATGAACTGTTTGACTCCAGGAGCTGTTGTGGGTGAAGAATGCCAGTTCCTCTCGGCCAACTTGTACTCCAAGTCTTCGTTTGGGGAGGATGCCCTTGCAAATTTGTGTATTGAACAATCATCAGATGGTCAAATTGTGGGACACGTTAGAATCAGATCCAAGGGCCAGGGCTTGGCATTGTCTTTGGGTGACAAAGTTGCAACCATATCACGTAAGAAAAAGCAAATTGCTGTTACTCGTGTCTAAAACCCTGTTCGTTGTTTACAGTAATATACATTTATAATGGTAATTATTACACCAACTGATTCTTGTCTAAAAAATCCTTATCGTATATGAATTTCAAGGCTTGCTTGATGTTCTCTTGTAATTTGTTGATGTTAAACTCCTGTTGTTGGAAAAGATTGGAATCGTCAGCTTTCATCACCGGGTACTGGGTTATTAGACTATCATCGAGGTACTGTTCGCTGTTGTCAGATGTTTCAATTATGTACACGATAAAATCAAACAATGCCTTGAAATTTCCAGTGGCAGAAAGCTTCAGTATCGATATTCCAGTCTGGTAATGTGTTGGAGGTATTAAATCGTAATAAGGAATCGCCTTGAATTTAGCTCTTCTGGTAATATTCATCACACGCTCTTTACTCATGTCATCCTGCAATATAACCATAATAGAATACATTGATTTCAAATCTATATTCTCGGAAACAATGTTGTTGATTTCAGCCTTCATAATGTACCCGACGTAGAGTGCTGCCCTCATCACCGTGTGTAATTTGCCGTGAATTGTGACAAATCTCTCAATCGCTCCCACTACTGTTGGCGATAGTGTAATACTCAAAGTCTTTAATTGCCCCACTACCACCGCCAGAATCTCTTCTAGATGCTCTTCCAAGTACCGGGACTCCGGCACCCCGACTTCCAACTTTATATACACGTTTTCTTCGCTTGTGGTCCTGAAGTCTTTACCCAACTGATTTAGGAAATCTATCACCACAGACGCATCAACAGATTTGCGGGTTTCTTCTGTGGAGACACCGGTCCTTTCTAGCATTACAGTGTCCCCTGGTACCGGCAGCCTGTCAAGTTCCCTCGGCCTTTTTTTATAACCAGTTTTGTACAGCATTGGAGATAAATGTAATCAATGGTTTTCAATCTGGGTCGCATTTTGCAGGCATCGAGAAAATAGAAATTTTTTTTCACTTGCACAATAATATAAAGACAACGAGATGGGTAAGAAAGACAAAGTTAAGGTTGACGCCGAAGAACAGGATAATTACGAGAAGAGAATGCCAGCTGTGTTGCCATTTGCCAAGCCATTAGCCCCCAAGAAAGTCAACAAGAAAGTGTTGAAGACGGTGAAAAAGGCATCCAAGGCCAAACATGTTAAAAGAGGTGTTAAAGAAGTTGTGAAAGCTTTGAGAAAGGGAGAAAAGGGATTAGTTGTCATTGCCGGAGACATCTCTCCTCCAGATGTCATTTCCCACATCCCGGTATTGTGTGAAGACTGTTCGGTGCCATTCGTTTTCATACCATCCAAAGAAGATTTGGGATCTGCTGGATCCACCAAAAGACCCACCTCTTGTGTTATGATTGTTCCAGGAGGAGGTAAGTCCAAGAAGAACGCTGACAAGGTTGGTGAATACAAGGAAGGCTTTGATGAAATAGTTAAAGAAATAAGTGCTTTGAACTAGAGATGAATGAAATGGCATTTCTTTTCTGCATTAATCATTGTATATTTAGATATTCGTCAGATAGGTAATAATATCAAAGGAAAATTCGTATTCAAAGTCGACGGTTTCGAAATCGGTGGCTTCAAAATTTGATACCCCTTTCAAACTGTAACTTTCTATTTCATCTGTTAAGAACTGGTGTGAGGATCTTTGGCTGCCACAAAAGATTTTTTGGGCAGTATAAATATGTGATTTTTGCAACAAATAAATTTCTCACAAAGAAACTACTGCTTCTTATTCATTTATTTTCTGCTATACAAATGTCTGATTCTACTGCCAACGAAACTGCTATTCCGGAAGCCGCTGCTAGCACTGCCATTAACCCACCAGCAGGAAAGTTTGTGTCACATATGAAACAATATCCTCTTGCTGTGGCTGCAAAACAACAGCTTAAAATTGTCCCATTCATAGACACCATTTCCAGTGTTATGACTACGGTCACGTCTCCTTTGTGGTGTGACATGGTGGACAACCTTGCTGATAATGTATTGAGTCAAGTCGATAGGTTTGTGCCAGGTTTGAAAAAGGTTGAAGTTGTCGATATCACTAATCCAATCATGGTACCAATTAATGAAGCAGTGGCATTGACCACAACTTTAACCATGGCCACAGAAGCAACCATCCACGAGCATGTCACCGTCCCAGCCAAGAAAGTGGCAGCCGAGGTTGAAGATGTCTACCACAAAACTCTTTACACAGAAAACGGCAAAAACAGAGTTCTTTCACCAATTGATCCATTGGTGGCCCCAATAAATAGCACAATGGTTGAAGTTGTTGATCACTTCAAGCCAGATACTTTGAAACCCACTTCTGAGGAATCCACTAGTGAGGTACAAAGATCCAAACACATTGTGTGGAATTTTATGACGGGAAAGAAACAGACACCAGAGCTAGTTGATACTATTGTCTCTGAAGCAACCTAGATCAAGCATCTGGTTACTGGTTTATGAGTTTATAGGTTTATAGGTTTAATGCACGAATAACTGTTATTTTATATTTCGACATGCAAGTTATTTTACACAATTTAACATTCTTTGGTGAGCCGTTTCCTATCTAATTTTTAATCCAACTAATCTTTAGACTTCTTTTTCTTTTTCTTTGGTGATTCGTCATCGTCTGCTTTACGTTTCTTATCCTTTTTCTCCTTCTTTTCTTTCTTTTCTTTCTTTTCCTTCTTTTCCTTTTTGTCCTTCTTTTCTTTCTTTTCCTTCTTCTCTTTCTTCTCTCCACCGTCAATTGTAACGTCAACTGTGACATCAGCCAAGTCACCCAAGTCACCTGCACCAGTTAATGCCAAGGCTTCTTTGATGGCATCGGAGTTCTTCATTGGTGGGGCACCAGTGTTGTAAAACGTCAATCTTTCTTCCACTTGTTTCTTTAAGATACTACCAAAAGCATTAGTAGGTTCATCGGAGTAGTTATCGATTCTTGAGGCAATGGAACACTTGTTAGCCAAATATCTGGAGATTCTACCCTTGTTTTTAGTGGCAGCTCTTCCAATGAATGAAGAGTGGTAGATCAAACCGTATTTAGGAGTGTTACCTTTGGTTTTCAAAGCTCTGAACAAAGCCTTTTCAGCACCCAAAATTTGAACAGTAGAAGCAGCTTGCTTTGATAAGTTGGTTAAGGAACCGGCATGAGAAATCAATCTAGCACCAACAACTTCTCCAATCAAAGTAGACAAGTTTGGAGCAACTGTGTTCATCTTTTCAGTCAAGTACTTGTATAAAGTGGCTCTGTATTCAGTGATGGACACCACTCTCTTAGCAAAACTGGCACAGTTCATCATATCGAACTCACTGATGTCTTGACCCATGGAGATCTTGGCGTTGTTGATGATCTTTTCAGCTAAAGTAGAATCATCATTGACAATAGCAGCAACATCGTGTAAAGATTCATCAGTTAATGAACTTTTATTTTGAATGGCCAAAGCCAATTTAGCAAAGGTCAAATTGTCTGGAACAATCTTAGCTAATTCTGGGAAGTGCCATCCGTACCATTCCTTGACTCTCATACTGAAGGTATTTATATCTTTGTCTAATTGGTCCAATAAAGCAATAGCTTGAATAATATGGTTATCGTTCTTTTGCACTGAAAACTTAACCTTAGCTCTAGAAAAAGCATGTCCCAAACCTAACTGGGCTCTTTC
Source organism: Yamadazyma sp. yHKS699 (assembly GCA_030580295.1). Classification (NCBI taxonomy): domain Eukaryota; kingdom Fungi; phylum Ascomycota; class Pichiomycetes; order Serinales; family Debaryomycetaceae; genus Yamadazyma; species Yamadazyma sp. yHKS699. The sequence goes on along the minus strand of JAKTSQ010000001.1, from coordinate 681,203 downwards.
CAAGTCGCCGTCTTGTAATTCTTTCAACAACTTGATTCCATGAGTTCTGATACCTCTCAAAAAGTCTTGAACGATTTCATTGGAGTAACAGTCAATGTATGGGAAGGCCTCTTTAATAGAAGGACCCAAGTTCTTGTCACTCACACCCAAGGAGATCTTGTTCTTACTGGAGCCTTTAGGAATGTTTAATTCAAGGACTGACTTTAAGTAATCACTGACTAAACCCTCAGAAATATCATTGGCATTTTCTAAAGCTTGAGCAGCACCTTTAAATGGAGCAAAAGATACTAATTCAAGCATCTTACTGAATTTGCCTAAATCACTGGCGCCTTCTTGGACTTCTTTCAGTCTTGACGACACTTCATCTTGTTGGATCAAAACCTTGAATATGGCATAACCTGCAGCTTCTTCGAAAAGAAGGAAGTCTAATCCACCCATAGTTCTATAGTTTTGGAGTTTGGTAAATAAAATTTTTTCCCTCGATGAGAAGACTTGAATTTTTCAAAAGTCGTGTACAGCACAAACGATGGATGCAAAAATATTATCAGAGTTGTCTATGTATCATGAATTCATTATTTAGTTAATTTAGGCAAAGTTGATATTCCATCCCAAGTCCTTAAGCACTGCATGCCAGTCCACCACCTTATCTCCGTCGGGATTCATCGCCCAAATCCGATCAACCACAACTTTACTTCTCAAAAGACTCCAGGGCCCGTATGTTTGGATAAACTTGTCGATCCTGCTAGTCATGAGTCGCCTATCACGTTTGCTCACACAGTGGATACTGGCTATGAACACGGGGAAAACCAACGAAGGTTGAACTGGAGATCCCAAAATAATGTCTAGACATTTAACTAAATCATTGGTTAGGATTTGAGATTCTAGCGAAGAAGGATTGCACTTCAATATTGCTTGTCTCAAGTATAGTTTGGCACTCAACTTGAACGTCTCAAGAAGGGTTATTTGCCATTCAAACTCCTCGTCATTCAACTCAAATAGGTCTCTTGGATCCGGCTTACAATCATCAATCTTCTTATCCAATTCGAAAGCACGCAGCTTAACAGAAAGCAAGATATCATTGATTTTAGTATGGCTGCTTACTTCACTGTCGGGAGAATCATTATCGGCAAAATCAAAAGCAGGAGTCTCTTTATAGTCCGTTTCTGGTGAGTCACTTATGTTCTGCTCATTCAATTCATTGGTCAAAGCATTCAACTTTTTATTAGTTTCAAACGCCAACGACGAAATCTCTCCGATTCTCCAATAAATCTCCTTGGCTATACCCATTAGTGGATTGAGTATACCACTGGACAAGTCATTGGTAAAAACCTCGGAATATTCCGTACTGGTAAAGTGAAGGCCTTTTTCCAAATTGTCACTGGACAACACATCGTGGTATGCAAAATTGGAAATCAACCAAAATTCTTGTTTTGTCAGTCTAAAGGAGTTGATCCCACCCATGGAGTTCAATAACTTGGATCCCCAGTCCATGTACTTTGTCCAATCTTTAACGTCACCTCTGCAGATTTCGGCTCCTACTATAATCAATAATGAGGCAATCTTGTTGATGATAGTTAGCTTATCAGAAGCCGTATGTGACTGGAAATGATGCAAAGCCAGTTTGATATACTGCAACCCCTCATTTATATCATCAGGCTGTCCTAAATGGAAACAGGCCCATGCCAATATACTATTCATCACACCTTTATCATTTTGGGCAAGTGGAAGGAACACCTGCTGGTAGTAATTTTCAGTGGCTTTCTTCAGAGTTGGCGCAACCGAAACTGTAGGGCTAATGACGTTGATGTAGTAGTCATATAGATAATGTGCTCTTGAAGAAAGGTCTGGAAGCGTGTGAACAGTCAATCTAGGAGAAGGACTCTGCATCATTGACAAAAGCTGGGACGGATCGAATCCTGGGGAACCAGGACCCCAGGAACCAGGGGAAAATGACGGAACCACGTCATTCAACAGAAACGTCGTGTTTCTTAGGTATGAGATAAGGTCTGGGGATGCAAGGTTCAGTAACGAATCAGGAAACGTAGCTCTACCTGGTTCCAACAGCTTGCTAAGCAACTCAAGCCCCACAGGTGATATGTCTTCGTATTCCATCAATGAAACGTGCTCCTCTATCGCAGGCTGCAGTTCTTTTTGCTGTATATGCAGAACTGGGAGAGGATCTGCTTCTTCTCCTTCATGGTCTGGGAGAAGCTGAATTTTGAGCTCAGGGTCATTTATAATGCCACTGGACCTTATGTCCGTACTCAAAAGCATCGAGTTTGTCTGCCTGATGGTGTCACCGTGCTCAGCAAGCTCAGCGTCATAGTCATGGTTTAACAAGTTAGAAATGTCGGGGGAATTGGGGGTAGAACCTCTTTCAAGATACCGAAACTTCTTTATCTTAGATTGGTCTACTTTAGCATCCAAGTCTTCCGAAACCCCAGGTCTTTTCCGTTTTCGTAGCTTCATGACACTCTCAACCTCCTCCACCTTAGACTTGATCTGTTTAATATGTTCCGGGTCCATCGTTTCATGGTCAATGTAAACGCACTCCTTTTTTAGTCTGAAACAATCAGAGCAAACAGGCTTGCCTTCATCACATTTCTTCTTCCTGATCTTACAAGTCAAGCACCCGCTTCTGGATCTCTTTGTCTGCTGCTTCATTAGGGGATCACCGTCTAGGATTTTAAAAGCACTGTTTGAGTTTGACGTGGTGAACTTGACGTGCGGTGCCCCGTCTAAAATCTGTGAATTTGGCCCGAGATCATTGTCATTGAAAGAGTTGGCCGATGATTGAGACCGGTCCGGCTGCTTGGCCGTTTTCTTTGAATCAAACGTTATGATCATTTGAACCAACAGGTTATTTGAAAATACGAGTTTGAAGGTTTATCTAGATAAAATTAACTCGCAAAAAGAGTCTCAATTCTGATAAGAGATTGCAATATTTTTTAGCAGCCCATCTTAGGCCATGATAGATCTTAGGGTTCATGTCCTGCCACTCACAAACACATGTATTGTAAAACTTATATGTACAAGGTGATTTATGTCCCACTTTTTGTGGAGATGGTAGTGCACGAACCAACATAATGGAGTGCCTTACCATCCATTCTATACAAGTATTTCTGTCTCTGATGATGCCTCAACGGTCCTCTCTCAAAAACTGGTAGATCTCATTATACGACTTCACTTCATCTGGCAACATGATGTCATTCAATGTCATCAGCTTTATGTTGTTGATCATCAAGGAGCACACCTGGTCCATTAGGTTTCCATCCATAAACTGGTCCACCAAAGTCCTTATAGCACCATCGTCTAACCCACTGACAATTGTATCGTAATCAGTGGTTTCCACAGTACGTAAAAGGGCTCTGGTCAATCTACCGTACTTCCAAAAGCAATAATACACTGAGCTAAGATTGGACTGGTGGATGAGTTTTAGGCATACTCTTATTGTGATATTCGAAAGGTTGGCAAACAAAGACAACTGTACCTGAGTTTCGCCAGCGGTGACGAAATGCAAAGCGGCTTTTGCTCTTAACAACATGGAAAGATGAATTATCACTGTCTTCAGCATCAGTAAACTAAGGTATGGGAGAATAAACCAACCATGAGAGCTGAATTCGGGGTCCACAAAAAAAGCGTCCATCAACCTCATGGCACGGTTATGCATCATATCCCACATCCAAAAGAAGCACTTCTTGGCTGCCTCAACGTTCTGGGAGTTCATAACGGTATTATACACATGAAAAATCACTGAAATCTTGGATGAGTGAATTGAGGAAAGGTGCCTGAAACGGACCACTCTAATGGTTTGCGTCAAGCAGCTGTTCAATGCATCCTCTTTGTTAATTGGTGTGCCCCCTCTAATGACATTCATGATTTCATTATCCGATTCATTGTTGAAGCTTTGTCTGACTTCGTACAAGATATTCACTTGCTGGATTAGGTTACTTTCATTAAAACACCCCAAATAGTCCAATTCGTCAGTGCTTGTCAAAACTCCAGGTGTAACGAAGTCCTTGAAACTGGCTATTCTCTTCACAAAATAAGGTATCCATCTCATAATAACCGAACTAGCTCTTTCAACCTTGTAGTCACGACTATTCCGAGTGGGAGGGATTCGGGGAACCAGTTCAGCTCCTTTTATACTCAAAGAAGCCCCTAAATTAGTAATGGATAGACAAACATTCAACAACAGTTGTATATAGATCTTGATCCCCAAATTGTGGTTCTTTGTTTCCTCGTCATCCATAAACTCCGACGCTGGGCAATCATACCCCAAAGTTCTACACATATCAGGCAAATCTTGTTGCACTTTACTTCCCAAAAGGCCATATTTACCATAACCAAACTCTGGCCCAAATACTTGATAGCTTTGTAGAAGGAATAACAATTGAAGTACTGCTAAGTTCAGGATACCTTGTCCCGTCAATCTAAGAGCAATAACTTCTGCTATTATACAAAGGTGCAGCGAAACAGCTTGGTTTAACTTGGGTCCAAAATCATGCCTTTGATGATCTAAAAGAGTAATATGAGAAAACCTAAGCACCACAAGGAGAACCCCCAAATGCGACATATCTTCTAACAGCCTCACATCTAGTAATGTCACTTTCTGCAGCATAGTAACGTCACCAAGAATCCGGTGTACCAGGGACCTGAAATCATCTTCATTTAATACTGGCAAATACACATAAATATGCGTGAAGAACCGATCAATTAAGCTTAGGATAGCGTCGTAAGTGGGAAGCACTTCAAGCACTCTGTCCACTAGGTCACTTAACAGCATATTTGGATTCAAAGTCACGTTGCTATCTGTCAAGAACTCTTCTTCTTCGTATGTAAGAATGAATTCTTCCGGCACATCATCAAGCTCACCAGCCGAGAACCAAGAATTAGCCAATCTTAAGGCATTCGTATCCTGGGAACCGTCCATATTGAAAGGCAAAGTGACATCGTTACGGCGGATGGCTTCATGAAAGTTCCAAAGTACCCCGTCTGTGCCGATTAGCCCAAGCACGGAAAACGGACCTGCAGCGGCTGTTCTGTTCTGTTTCTGGAACTCATAGAAGTTAATAAGCACTTCGCTGGAGCCGAATTGCAACTTGTTCAAGCTCGTAAAGTCGATGTTCCAATCTCTTGGTGAAGGGGGCACATATCTGGAAAACATTTCCAGAGTAGGGTCTGACTTCTTGAACACAATATCATCTAGAATATCGAAAGCCGGCAAAGTCGTGTCTCCCAAGAGCTGGTCAACTTGAAGGGGACTCCTTGCTGGTATTACCACGCTTGCCAATTCAAAGTCCTGTCGACTTTCAATGCTATTATTTCCTCCCATCACCATATCACCACCATATTGAGCAACCACCGAAGACTCTTTGTAGAGGTTATTGCTATCGCTGTTCGACGAACCGTGTAGGCCGCCATCATTGTGACCGTCAAACTCAAAATCGCCTGAGCTGGCACTAGTGTCATCATCCACCAGTAATACAAAGGACTCATTTTGCTTTAATGCTTTCTGCTTCGATTTAAGCGTGCGTTCCATCGAGTCCAATATCGAGCCAAAGTAAACCGGCAGCGTCTTATGAGACAACCTCTCCATCCTCTTATATAGCACGTTGAGCCTCTTCAAGTTTATCATTTGAAACTCTGTAGCAACCGAACCAGTCGGTTGAACATATTCACATACGGCGTTGTGGTACTTAATACAGCTGGAGCAAGGATTGCCTTTGTCACACTTGATCTTGCGCTTCTTGCAGAATGTGCAAACCTTCACAACCCGTGGTTTTCTGGGCAACATCCCAAATAGTCTAATCTAGCTTTGTAATCTTTCTATTTTAGTGCGGCGGTCGTATCACTAACTGTTTAAGAAGAGATCTGCATCCACCTAAGCACAAGGGCATGATATGAGCACCTAATTGAAATAAGCTGTTTGTGGCTGTTGGTGTACGGGTGCTGGGGATGCTGTAGCCTTGGTGGATTTACTGCTTTCTCGAGCTATGCTAGAAAGGTTTAAATGGTGAAGTCAGCTAAATGGTGGAAAATGGGCTTTAAATATAGGTGAGCACCCCCAAAACAAGCATCCGAACGTAGGCTGACATCTTCTTTACACTGGTCCAACTTCCAGGGGACCTTTGGTAGGCAAAATTTGCAGCTTTACTCTTGTCACCAAATTGTAAAGCGTGTACTCACCATTTAGACCTGTCAACAGTGTCAGTGGCAGTACCACATATAAAACGTGTCTCTACCGTTAATTCTAGAAAGTTCCAAGTAACTGATCATTTCAGTCGCATTTTCACCCTTGACTGGACACCAAAAACAGTTTTTCTTTTTTCTTCTTTCTTCCTAACTGAACACATTTCCCTTGAAAGTAGTTAAGTCAGAACATTAATCACAACCATTCAAATCAATCCAAATGTCCAGCAAACGTATCAATAAAGAATTAGCCGACTTAGGAAGGTATGTTTGAATTCCCACATCAAAGTGCTGGGGACAAAGCGACTTATAGGGGATTTTGCCCCAGGGAAAACCGGACGGGGCACCACCACAAAGCCGTTAGGGGTGATTCCTTCAAATACACAGGGGACAGAGGTTGGTGCATCAATAGCCGGGTGCTGCGGCGTCCTGGGCTTTTGTGGTTTGTGGGTCAAGATTGCTGGGGTTGTTTTACCTTTAGTGGTCAAGTGACCTGACTAATACCACAGATGAGAACTCTCATTCTGTTCAGAAATACAGTGATTGCTGAACCCTTTGTGGCTAAATGGTGCCTTACTGATCGCTGTGTGTTTAAACGGTGCCCGGTGGGTGATTTCCCAAAGAATCAACTACACCAGCAATGATTTTAGTGCCGAATCATTGACGGTGGTTCGTCTTTTTTCGTTTGCCTTTGAGATCTTGATTACGCATATACTAACATTTATTATAGAGACCCCCCATCCTCATGCTCTGCTGGTCCAGTCGGAGATGATTTATACCACTGGCAAGCTTCTATTATGGGACCTGCCGATTCTCCTTACGCCGGAGGTGTGTTTTTCTTATCTATCCACTTCCCCACTGACTACCCATTCAAACCTCCAAAGATTGCTTTCACTACCAAAATCTATCACCCAAATATCAATGGTAATGGTAACATATGTTTGGACATATTAAAGGATCAATGGTCACCCGCTTTGACTATCTCCAAAGTGTTGTTGTCCATATGTTCTTTATTAACCGATGCTAACCCCGATGATCCATTAGTTCCTGAAATCGCCAATGTGTACAAGAACGATAGACCTAAATACGAAGCTACTGCTAAGGAATGGACCAAGAAATACGCTGTATAAGCTTTTTCGGTTTATTTTCCTTCCAAATATTTCAGTCTTTATGATTGAGTACAATTTTATGAAGTCTGTTTAGCATTATAGGATCCAAAGGTTATGCATTATCACTAATAACTTTTTGAAAGAGGTTGAACATTGCCTAAATGTTTGATTATAATACGCTGTGTATTTGTAAATAGATTTGTTAAAATAGATTACATATATACATTATATCTTTTATTTCGTCTTCATACACGACTAGTTGAACAGTTGTACTCGCATTTTTTCAGATTATAAGCCAACAGTTAAAACTGCAAAACCTGTCTGGTAATATTCACTTGTTAATAATCTATCGTTAGGGGATGGATAAATTACTGACGTTTCAGGTGAATGACAATTCCAAGCTATTTAAGCTAACAAAATCCCTAAATAACTCCCATTTTTTCCGAAACTTTCTCAACGAGTCTCAAAACAAGCTATTTGAGTACATAATTGGATTGAATAACACCACCATATGGAAATATTTTCTTGAAGGACACCTATACTTGAAGGTGGCACCGGGATCGACTGAAACTGCCGAGGATCCGGGTACTAATGGTGAAAATACCATAGATCCTGATGATGAGATAGATTTGGAAGAGGGCATAAAGACGTCTAAGAGATTGGCTCTTCATATCAGATACTTGTTATATGAGAAGGCCATTGACTTCTACTACTTCAGCAAGAGCTTGGACGAGTCGGTGAACACAATTGACGAAGTGAACGATGATTATGAGTTACTAGACGCGTTAAATGAGCCGGAAACCAGCGAAAATGTGGAGTCGGCGCCTGTGCCGGCAGCTGCTGTCAGAGAGGAAGATGATGACTACGATGACGATGGGGACGAAGGAGAAGTTCAGACAAAAGACGTTGCCGCTGACGATAGCATTAAAGATGAAAACTTGAACTTCAATGAAGATGATCAATTAGTTTTGGAAATACCCACCTCTGTATTTGCCAGAACGGAGTCAAATAATGATAGTCAGACAGACACCAACGAGACACAGGAGGACCAGGAGAACCTAATAAGAGAATTCAACAAGGTGTACCACAACTTTGAATTTGATAGAGAAACGCTTATAAAGAGGAGGAAGCTAGAAAAGTCTGATTTGAAATTACAAAACAATAACGATGAAATGGAACCCAATAGTAATGACGACAATGATGCTACCAAAAGTTCAAGCAACATTGAGTTTTCTTTGGCCACAGGGTCGTCTTTGAAGCATTTATTAGGGACAATTCAAACAAAGAGAGACCTGATTGCTCTTAATGATTACGAATTAAGAACATTGTTCATGGACGTGAAAAAGAACAAGGGAAAATGGGCGAACGATGAACGTATTGGGCAGGAGGAGTTATACGATGCTTGTGATAAAGTGGTGTTGGAGTTGCGGTCATACACTGAACATTCCACTCCTTTCTTGAACAAGGTCAGTAAGAGGGAGGCACCAAATTACGGGTTAATAGTGAAGAAACCCATGGATTTGAATAACGTCATGAAAAAACTCAAGAATCTACAGTACAACAGCAAGCAGGAGTTTGTGGATGACTTGATGCTAATATGGTCTAACTGTTTGCTATATAATTCAGATCCGAAGCACTTTTTGAGAGCCCATGCCATTGCCATGCAGAAAAAGTCATTAAAGTTGATCCCACACATACCGAATATTATTATAAAGAACAGAGGTGATCTCGAAAAAGAAGAAGATAAAGAAGAAGCCAATACTGATTCTTCCAAAGGAAAATCGAGTAAGAAAGGTAGAAAACGGACTCGGAACGACGACGTGAAGGTGGAACACGAGGAGTCTGCCATGGGATCTCCCGAAAGTGTTTTTGAAACCCCTGTAGAAGAAGAAAAAGCATCGGAGACCCCTGGAATACAACAACAACCAGTTCCTGACCCTGAAACCTCCGACCAGAGACCCAATGGGGCGGAGGAAGAGGAGGAAGAAGAAGAAAATGAGGACATCAACGATGAAAGTAACAGCAACCAGAATGAAGAAGACGAGGTGGGTCCGGAACTACAGGCTTGGAGGACACTAACAGCTAAATCCCGGGCCCATTACTGTGCCACTAGAGCCCAGTTGTTTGATGAACACAACTCGTACAAATTAAGGCCCGATGCCCCAGCTATATACCGAGAACCCAATGAGATGAACAATTTCAACGACTATATCACTAACAAGCTGGTTGTTTCGAAAGGTAACTTGTTGGAGAACGATGAACCATACTTATTGGAGTACGATATCACGGGAGGACTCCCTGGACTTCCATTTAGAGGAGTTGATGACGAACAACAAGATCAGCTTGAACAAAAGATGGTGGACGCCTTCATTTCCAAAAAGGTCGAGCAGAAGAGCTCCCAATTTGTCTTAAGTACCGAGAATGGGTTGAACTCTATCTACATGAATAACTTGAGGGAAATGCAGGAAATCAGAAAGATATGTTTCAAAATATCATTAATCAGACAGATGCAAACCCAGCAGTTCGTTCATCACACTCAAATGAGGCAACCTGAAGTGGAGACCCTCAAAGAAATTGACCTTGATCCAATATCTCGGTTGGACACCCACGATTCCAATAGCAAGGGTATCCAATACTCTGTACTCAAAAGGAATGTGGCAAAGATTGTGATGCAGACAGGATTCGAGAAGGTTGAACCTTTCGCTATTGATACCCTAACACAACTAGCAGAAAAGTATTTGAGTAATCTCGTGAAGTCTGTCAAATCACACCTGGAGTCTACTTCCAAAAACAGACTATCAACAGCGCAAGTTTTGTTGGTATCTTTGGTTGAAAATGGGGTCAATAAGCCAGACGATTTATACACGTTTGTCAATGAAAGGTTGATCACTCAGAATAACAAGTTGGTGGAATTACGAGGCAAATTATCCAATTTCCTAAAAGACTTGTTGAGACCAGGGTTGCAAAATTTCAATGAGAAATCTTTCAATGATAACAGTGAACAATTTATGAGTGGAGACTTTTCCAATGATTTGGGAGATGATTTCTTTGGGTTCAGAGAGTTGGGGTTGGACAAGGAGTTCAACATGTTGAGTTCATCCATTCCCATCTATCTTTTACATTCCCGGTTGCACACTTCCTATAGTACCAATGGTAGTGTCAGTAAAGCCAACAAGTATGATGATCTTCAAGACTACAAGGTGGCTAAGCTTTATGGTACTGACGTGGACTCCCAGATCGGTATTTTGAGACCATTCTACACGAAGCTACTTGAAAAGACCAAGGCCAACTTTATTAAATTGCAAAAGAAGAATGGGTTATCCACGGAACTCCCCGAATTAAGTAAGTTACCATTGGTTGATGACGAAGCATTACCTCAGAAACAAAGAAACATCCGTCCTAGGTTACCCCCAACCGGTAAAATCAGTTCAGTCAAGAAGAAAATCGTGGCCCATTCCTTCTTTTTGCCAGAGCCAGAGGAAATCAAACAAGAATCAGAACCTCCAGCAGATCTTCCCATTGGTGACGAGTACGACGAGATTGACGCAAAAGAAATCGAATTAATGATGAGCAATCTCGATAATTAACCCCATTTGGTCTTTTTCGCCCCACTTGCCCGTGCTTCACGTCTCATGCATTTCTTCTGTACTGTTAATATATTATAATTGATCGCGCTTCTTATTTTCACATCTCAATATTTGATAGATAAACGTTGTTAATTAACTTTACCACCTACTGCATAGAACACCATCTTCTGTTAACAAACCATCACTGCCGTTGAACCTTGTAACAAATGTGGTAATATGTCGAAGCCCGGACCGTCTACAGCGCCCAGAAACTCCCCGCCACCAAAGGCTCCAGAAACTGTCAACTTTTCCAGACTATCCAAAGATATCCTTTTAAAGCGTGATGTTTTTGGACGAAACATTCTACATTTGGTGATCCTTTGCAATAGAGGCGATTTGCTTCGACAGTTGTTGAAGAATCCCGACGCTAAGCTCATTATCAGCAAGACAGACTACGAAAATGGCTGGAACTGTCTCCATTATACTATTTTCTTCAAGAGATTGACGTGCTACAAAATACTATTGGAGTACCTCGAGGCTTCCAACTCCAGTGCCACCTCGCTGCTTCCAAGCAACACATTGTTGTTTGACTTGATCAGGTGTAAGGATCGGACCAGAAACACTCCGTTGCAACTACTTGATAATGATTACAAGAAATTGATTTGGGTCCCCACACACGTCGATGAAAACGACAAGGTGTGTTTTGAGTACCGGTTCAAGAACGAGCCTCAGGTAAGGAAAGATCTGATACCGGATTCCGTAAATGAGACAGACGCTAGTGCTTCACTGGACTTGCAGCTGGTATACAGGAAAAAATTACGGTGGTTGAAAGACCATCACATATGGTGGGACCCCAAGAGGGGAGGCTCGGATGTGTTCATGTTTGGGTCCAATTTGAACAACAACCTTGGTGTTGGTGATTCTACGGATAGAACTATCCCTTCTAAATTGGGTAGTGGGCACTTTCGTGATAGTACAGACTTTTTAACCAGTGCCAGATTTCGCAGCGTATGCATATCTAAGAACCACTCGGTGCTAGTCACAAGAGATGGAACATTGTACTCTTGTGGTATTGGCTCTAGAGGAAGGCTCGGACATGGCTTGGACAATCTGAACAACTACTACCGGTTCAAGAAAATTCACTTTTTTGATGGCGATGATGATATCAAACGGAAAACTGTAAAGGATTGCTGTATATCAAGTGACCATTCTTTAACGGTGACTACTGAGAACGAGATATATACATGGGGCTTGAATAACTACTGTCAATTGGGTAATAAGCCCATACGAGCCACTCCTACATCATCCAAGGACTTTGCAGATTTTGAAGCCGAACCCAAGTTGGTCATCGGAGGAGACATAAAGAAAAACTCCAATACTATCAGAGGGGCCTCTGTGTCAAAGATACACTCAGTGGTGTACACCAAATTCGACATTATCTCCTGGGGTTTGAATATTGGCCAAATGGGGTTCCCTACTGACCCTACAATAGAGCACAAGGTGAATCGCCAGAGTTTCCGAGGAAGCGTGCAATCGCAACCACGAAAAGTGCTGCTTCGAGATGAGATCAAATTGTTGCAAACGTCGGAAACTTGTACTTGTGTTGTTACTGCAAATAATGACATCCACTTATACTTCCAGAGTCAACATATAAAGTTACCGAAAATCCCTACAAGAGGCTCATTCGATAAGAATTTCCACATTTTCAACCCAGTGAAGTTGACAAAGCCTCCGAATATCATAAAGGTTTGTTGCAAGTCGCATGAGAACATCGGATTCTTGTTGGATAGCGGTGATATTTTGGGAATATCATTGAAAGAAGACACGAACCTCGTGAAGTTTTCAAAGACTGTTAAGTACACCTCGTTATGGAAGTCACACGATCACGATTTGAGAGTTGCAGATTTCGATATGGGTCTGGACGGGTCTATTGTGTTGACCACAACCACCGGGTTAGTTTTCATGAAGTCTACTACTAGTAATAAGCTTCGTAAAAACTCCATGGACTCGGCCTTGCCACTCCCGGTAAAAAACAAGTTCAAGCGTATTGATTATGTGAACAAGATTGCTCGTGTATCCTGTGATGAGAATTTTGCTTCCTTCAGTTTCATAAGAGACGATATTGACCTTATCCCTTTGAAACTCCAAAAGAACTCATTTGTCAAAGACATGGAGTACTTGAGTAACTTGGTAGAGTCCGACTTGTACCGCAAGCAGAACCAACTATTTGAACCTCTTGGCACTACTGGACACTACACAACCGATTATATATATCCTGCCAGGAAAGACGAGGAAGAGTTGGATTTCTATGATAGTGAAGAAGAAGATAACGAGATGGAAAATGATTCCAAGGATTTGAAGTTGGATTCTTGGTATACAAAGCATGTTGAGAAGTACGACCTGAGGTTCAACAAAAGAAGCAAAACCAGGACCACGTATGAGCAAATATCCTCTTCGAATTTAGAGCTGTTGAAGGAATATTTGAAGAAAGACACCAACGCCATTGTTCAAAACTTACAGGATGTTGAAGCGAACGATAAGAATTACGATTGCTCCATCAAAATCAACGGACAACCTGACGTCGCTTTTGGAATCCACAAGAGGATATTCTTGGTTAGATCCCCCTTAATGACCAAACTAATTAAGGAAGAGGGTTCCGCTTTATTCACAGCCGAAGGTTTCAATGGCCGGTTCAATTGTGGGGAGTTAACATTCGACTGTCACGTCAATTTGAAGTCTCTTCTCATATTCATTTACTTCATTTATACCAATCAAGTTATTTCAATATGGGAAGATTATCCTTCAGGTATACACTGCCCTGCCGATATCAAAGAGATCAAGGACCATTTTGAACGGCTTGGTAGGTTGTTCCATGTGCATGATGTATTTGGTGCCTTGACCAAAGATACGGTTTACTACCAGAGCATGAGGTCTTTAATAGACGCTGACAATGCTGAAGGAGACCTCAAAATCAAATTGTCAGACGGAGAACTTCGGTGCTCTTCTTATATGGTGTCCAGTAGGTCGGCGTTTTTCGAGACAACCTTGGCCAGTAGATGGAACCTTAACATGGACACGTTAGAATTTAACAAATTGACGGTCAATCAATTCATGTTGGTATTGAAGCATATCTACGGATACAGTGATTATAGTGTCTTTGACACCTTAAAAGAAGTACAAGATTCGGCCGAATTTATTAGTTCTTTGTTGGAAATCGTCCAACTAGCGGATGAATTGTTGTTATTCCAATTGAAAGATTTGTGCCAACTTGCTATAAAAGATTTGATAAATTCTGAAAATGTCATGATATTGGTAGCACATGCTGCCGACTTGGGTGCCAAAAAGCTATTCATAAATTGTTGCTGGTACATCTTCAATAACTTGGAAGCCATCTTAGTGGATCAGTCACTACTTGCCATATCTAATGAAGTGTTGTTAGAAGTGGAAAGGCAAATTAGAGTGTTTGACAAGTGCAAGAACGAAGAATTTCTGCCGGATAACATCCAGGGCATCGAAGCGGACAATTGGATGGTCACCAACTCCAGTAATCTCCTTAATCTATTCGCTACAGACATGTTTGGGTTCAACGAAAGGTTCATGAGCGACGAGAAGGGATTTCTGTCTTTCGTACCGTTGACGGATGTTAAACTAGACCAAATCAGGGAACAGCCCCGGAGGCATAGAAAGAGTTCAAGAAAAAGCTCGACCCATGAGTTGAAGGTAGATCTCCAGGAAATCAGAAGGGCTACTCTAGCTCAAACGCAAAGCAATGAAAATGCTGTGGATAATGACGACGAATTCGAGTTGGTGACTAAAAAGAAAACTAAGAAAGTTGATTTCAGTATGAGTACAGAGAGATCACCAAGTCCTACGTCAACTGCCAACTCTAGCTTCTCCTCCGTCAACTCATCCAGTTCCGATCTAAGATCGATTTCAAGCACCACCTCCAAATCTGCCACAAGCCCTTCCAACGGCAGGGTAGCTGCTGACACCATATTCCCCGTTTTGGGACAAGCGGCAGCACGGTCTTCCAGCTCTAGTATCAATGCTGCGTCGACGAAAGGCTTAAGTCCTCATTCCAATTGGGCTTCAAAGTCTACGGCCACGTCTATCTTAAAATCTCCGCCCAGCAGCTCCAAAAGCGAGTTAGATAGCAGCACGAAGCCCAAGTCGAAGATGACCCCCAGTTTCAGGGTCCCCCAGGCACAAAGGAAGAAGATCCCATTATCTGAACTCAATTCAACGAAAGAACGAAAGACTTCATTCAGTTGGGCTTCAAGTAGCTCACAACCCACACAACCCACACAGGCTGTGTCTCCGAACACCGTGGGGTTCCCCGCTTTGGGCAAGTCGAAGAAAGAAGGCCCTGCAACAGCACCAGCTAACTTGACGTTATCAGATATTATGCTAGAAGAATCACTCAAAATCGAAGAAGCCCACTTGAGAGACACTCAACGCAAAACCCTACAAGAGATTCAACAAGAGGAGGAGTTTGCCAAGTGGTGGGAAGAAGAGGCAGCACGTGTACAACAACAAATGCAAGCCCTTGAAGTAAGAAGCAAGCCCAAAAATAGAAAACGGCCAGTGGGTAAAAATAGATCTAACCACACACCAGAACAAAGAACCATACCCTAATAGGGATTTATTTATATTCAATGCACAATGGTCAATTTGACCAATCAAAAATCTACATCCTCCGGGTACCAGCCCCATTCGTCTGTATCTATAATGGTCCCAATCACCTCCACACCTTCCTCTATGAGTCGCTGCTTTTGCACGATTTCCCCCCGACTGTCGCCTCTTGGAGAGATTTTGCCCGAGGACCCCACTACTCTCCACCACGGCAACGCGTTATAGTCCAATAAATCACCATCAGCGTCAACCGTTTCGTTCAATTGCCGGATAATTTCTTTACAATGTTTCAAAGACGATCCCACTTGACGAGAATTTTGCGGTTTGCCGATCAAATATGCAATATGGCCATAACTGGTGATCTTTCCGTACGGCACCTGCCCCACCAACGTATACACAGCATGATGAAAAGCCTTGGCTTCATCTGTCAATTTCATAGAGAAGTAGATAAGAAGAAAAAGTTTCTCGCATGAGCCTTTGCTATTTTATTTAACCCAATAGTACTATATAAATGATCCCGATCATTAGTTTACTCTATAAAACCAAAACCAAAATAGCTTACAAAGCTAATAAAGCACCAGCAGCCAAAGCAGCGGCACCAACAGCGAATTGCTTGTTGGCAGCACCTTCCCAAGTAGAAACATTGGCAACGGTGCTGTTAGCAGCAGAAGTGTGAGCAGGACAGTCAGTGACTTCTGGACCACAAGAAGTGATGGTGACCAAAGTGGAGGTCAAGTCAGTTTCGGTGACGGTGGCAGCGGAAACGACAGCGGAGAATAATAAGGCGACGGTGGTGAATTGCATTTTTGAACGATTGACTAAGTTAAGATTATTTGATAATGAAAAGAAAATCTGTAGTGGGAAAACTACTGGTCTTAAATACTTTTTAGTTATCAGCAGACGAAAAAACTTCACAAGGCGGAACTGCAATCAAAACAAACCGTACAAAATGCAACCGGCACACCAGCACCGTTTTGTAATAATCTGGCGACCGTAACCAGGATTCTTCCCAAAGCATCGACTAACCAGTCTCGTCAATCACTAATGCGGAAAAACAAAAACATTACACAAAACCGATTTGTCCGCTTTGAGCAATAAACCAACCGCCCTGGGAATTTTTCACGTCGTAATGTAAACAACAAGCGAGGGCTGACAGCTACTCTTGAGTACTTGTGATGATTTAAACTCTTGTAGTTCCGTACTTTTGGGCCTGGTGATTGTTTTGTGGTGTCTTTTATTCCTGGACACGGCTTTCCCTTAGCAGAAGTATGGCTTCTTAGTACGGCTTCTCTGTATGGCTTCTCTGTATCGTTGGTGTGCCCTGGCAAAAACTGAGCTCTGGTCGCTGGTCGTTAAACCAGTTCTTGATTCGAATTTAGAGTCCAGTGAACAAAACAGAATCGGGGCATCGCATCAACCAGCGAAGGCTGGGACCTGAACAATGAATTCTATTTTGTGGGCCAGCGTTCTATTAATGGAATCATAATGCCTGCACACACTCGTGGTGCAATTCTCGAAGCTTCAAGTATTGTGCAAGCATGATCTGGTATTCCACTTCCTGTTCTGTGTAATACTGGCTGATTGGGGCTGGTTCTTCTACGGCTCCTGCGGCTTCGGCTTGTGCTTCTGGTTCTTGCTGGTCCGGTGCTTGTTCTGATGGAGGCTGTGGTGCCTGGTACTCGTTCACCAAACTGATATCAAACTCGCGTGCAAACTCCACCCCTGTTTTCTCCAAGTACTTCTTCTTTGCAACGGTAAACTCGTCATACAACTTCTGTATGTCCCCTTTAAGATCAGCTGTCTCTGTCGCCCGGTACGTCTCTATCTCTTCCTCCAAAATAGGTAACACAGATGGGATTATGGTGACACAAAAAAGCGCCGCATCCTTCACAAGAGTCTTGACACTATGCTGCAAAATTTCTGCTCTAGACCGCTGAGTCAACCCAGTGTTCATACGCTCGTAGTCCCTTGGTCTTACCACAGCAAACTTGACCAGTCGAACTTGCATCAGGCGAATAAATCGGGACCTCTGTTCGTCCCAGAGTATCAAGCTTTCTTTACCCAAGAAAAGAAGGCCCCATGTACGGCGGCCTAAAATGTTCCTGATGGTGTCTGTCAAAATACACCTGTCAATCATTCTCGACATCACCCGACTCTTGAAGACCAACATATATAGAAAGATGCAGATGAGGGTATTGAACCACACGATTATTGGGATACTCAAAAAGTCAAATATTATTATGACAAACACCGCTTGAATAATCATCATGCCATGGTTCCTGATGTGGTGGACCACGAATGAGATGACTTTGAACACGATAGAAAGAAGCGTAAACCCTGGTAATCTGGCAAATGGTCCTTGATTTCCCCTAATGGCTGCATTTGCTTCTCCACCGCCTACATCAGCTGCATTTGCAGGAGGTTCTGGCTGCGTGGGTGTAGGCACTAACTGCGGTATCCCCAAACCATGACTTGCCGTGGCTGGATCATCGTGTAAGTTGATCTGCACTTGTTGAAGAAAAGTAGCTCCGTTCTCATCCTTGAAAGTACTGACAAGTCTGGCAATTCCACTCTCGTTCAATAAAACATACGGTCTGTGAAGTCCATTGTCCACAATGATACACTGGTTGGTGTTCAACGACACCTCCGTCGGTTCAGTTTGGCCTGGCAACGTCAACGAAAATGTAAACGTTCTGGAAAACAAATCGTCTTGGTTCACAACAAGTCTGCTCGAAGCCTGAGTTGTTCCGGACGTCGACTCCAACACGTCGAAACTTTCGCCAGTGAGGGCCCATTCGTCTCCATTGGCAAGAACGATTCTAGTGGGATCTATAGGCACGACGTGTGCATCAACATTGACACTAGCATCTTCCTCCACATCCACAAGATCGTCACCAGTAGTAGGGAGGAAATCGAATCTTGTGTTCGATCTCAAATCGTTTAAGAATTGACGACTCAACATGCCTCCTTCCACCCCGCTAAGGTGTTCGTGTATATTAAGATCCATGGTTAGAATGTTCCTGTTCAGGGCCAAGATCTCATTGTTCAATTCTAACACCTCATACAACCGTTTATCCACGTCAAGGTCTTCGGTGATCAGTGCCCCATTATACGTCAATTTGACTTGGTTGAAGAAAGTTCGTCTCACCTGATAAGCATCAGCTCGTTCGATAATAAGGTTGATAAACTCCCTTAGTGATGTCCTTTCATTTACCTCAAAAAGACTGAACTCTTGCTGCAAGTTTGGCACCGTTGAGCTGACTTTGACAAAGAATCTCTGGGAAACCACCACCTCTTCTTCTTCGACCGCCACTTCTTCTGCTTCTTGTTCACCCTGTAGCTTTCGAGAAATGGCATCTACATCGTACAGTAGATCAAATAGCACCGGTACCAACGGCGGAACGTCGAGCCCAACGACGTCCGCTATAGAAAGCGAATCTTCCGACGGCTCATCCTCACTCCAGTACCTCAATTTGAAATAGCTACCATCAACAAGCTCCCCGTCTGTAATGGTTTTATTTCTCTCTTCTGCCACATAATTTTTCAAAGTTCCTATGGTGCACAACAACGACTCCCTTATGCGTATGGAGTTGGTTCTGCCGCTGGTATCATTCCATTCTATCACCACATCAAATAACTCCTCGTGGGGATCTCTGGAAGGAATGCTAGGATTGTTGAACAACGTATAGTCTATAATCAATTTGTAATCTTCCACCGGGTCCGTAGGCGGTTCTTCTACTTGCAACAACTCCTGGAACGTCACATCTGGAACTCTGGAACCATTGGAATCAACAATCTTAAGAAAGAATGGCTTCAAGTTGAAATCTTCTGAATTGTACCAAATCAGATGGTACACGTCTCGTACGAAGTGCTTTAAAGTCACTCGCACAGGGTACATGTCTGTGTTCAACACAGGCGTATTATCCTTGAAATTGGTCTCTTGGACTTGTAATTGAACCGTGAAGGGAGTATTCATGGTAAAGAAGTACGTAGCTTAATTATGATCTATGTCGCGTGCCACCAAATGCGAGATCCATGTCGCAATTGACCAAAATGTCGTCTGCAAAAGGTTATGTTTGACTTAATATTCTGTCTATCCTATTTACAGAGAGGTGTCCCGGTATATATATGGTCGTTGCAATCACTTGGAAATAGCATGGTATCTCTTACCTCTGAAAGCAAACATTTCGTCGTTGGCCTGGAATGTTTCGGTGGGGTTGGAGTCTACCAAATCAACTTTGGTGGAATTGAAGACGTTTTTCGTTTGGTTCATCAAAATGTCCATTTCTTCTGCCAATGGATGGTTTTGCAACCACAGAAGTTCTCTTAAAGTGTCGAGATGGTGGTATCCCGTGACGTATACAGGACATTTGGATTCTAGTAATCCTTTCAATGATTTATCCCAATGAGGTTTGTCGGCAGTTTGGAATCCGGGGTGGAACAAGAAGAAGATATCCAAGTATGGATCAAATGGGAACAAATCACCATAATCATACAATTCGTGGAAATAGGAGGTGTGGTAATGCAAAGTGAGTTGTTCATCATATCTCTCCACTAAAGCCCTGCCGTGTTCCATTCCTGTGGGAGCAAATGACTTGGTTTGACGATCGAAATAGCATTCAGGTCCGATAAAATGTAATTCAAACTTGCTGTCGGGGAACAAATAGCCAAATTGTTTCCAAACGTATCCTGGCAACATTGCTTCCATTTTTGCACCCACCAAAAAGATTCTTATTGGTCTTTCCTTGAAAGTGGATGTATTGCTCTTATCATAAGGGGGGTATAAAGTGTATCTTAAGGCACCAATAGACTTTAATCCTTCTAAAGTCAAAGGTCCTCTTGGATGCAAAAAGTAGGGCGACAATTTGTGCAACACCGAAGCCATGGTCATGGGGTACGTCAACACCTTTGTGGCGGCCGCTAAATTGTAGTCGGTGTTCATGGGGTTGAAATCTCTAGTGTAGAACAACGAGTCCCAATTAGTCAAATTTGTCATGAAATCATTTTCCTGTTCTCCAGGAAATACAAACTCATCAAAAGTCCGTCCCGATCGTAAGTCGTGTTCATATAAGTTGACTTTCTTCAACAATTCAAATTTGCGGCTCTGATGGTATTCTATATCGTTTTCCCATGCCTCTTGAGAATGGTGTGTGGGGATTCCCGATATAGGACAAACGAAATTCACTGGTTTGTGGGTCACGGGACACAAGGCGTTGGTCTTGATGTAGGCGGCTCTGGTTCTTAAATCCTCGTATGGTGATTCATCCCACGAATACACTTTTTCATTGGCACCAGTATCTGAGTTGTCTTTTAACGCCAACAATTTTCTGAAAAATGAGATATTTCGACTGGAAGCAAGCACCGTGGTCTTCACGGTGAATTTTGACAAAGCAGTGATTAACATCATCCTTTTCTTTTCGATCCACTTGAATCAACGTCTATAAAAGTAGGGTGATATCTTCCAAGTTAATGATACTGTTTTTTCAGTTTTTCTGCGCTGCAGTTTAATAGGGCTGATTTTTACGCGATATTACATCCGCCTGTAAACGTCAGCATTGCTGCTACAACTATCTATATAGTCCTTCGTAATTCGTACCGGGTGTTCATGTTCTCTGGCCGTGTTCAGGGCTGGCCCACTGTTTCGGCACTGGCGACCGTCACGGTAACGTACTTGACAAGCGTTGAAGGGGCTTCTTCTGCCGGCACCGGCACACCTCTTTCGAAATACTCGTACTGGTAAAGGCTCCTCAGCGGTGGGTCTGGCACCACTACTGCATCGCCGTCTTGATCAAGCATGGTGTAAGGGTCCACCAACTGGAAATTCAATGCCTTGTTTTCTCTATTTGCTTGGGCATCACGTTTGACCTTCAAAACCTTCATGAACACCCCGGTGTAGTTGTACACTTCAAACCATGCCATGAAAGAATCGTCCCAAGTAGCTAGTTTATTGACACTTTCGGGGTCGGGAGAAATCATCTTGAATTCCATGGAATTAGACACCATTCTCGAAGCTCTTTTTATGAAAGCATAAGGCTCTTCAATTTGGTCTGTGAAGAAGAGCACTGATCTGGTATCATAAAGGTCTTTTTTCTCGTTGGCCTTGGGGACTCCCCAGAAAAACCCGTCGCCTGCTGGGGTTAATTTGTAATCGTTCAAGTCCACCCTTTTTTGCTTTGGTTGGGGAAAACCAATATGGGGCCCTTGTTCCTCTGTTGTATTGTCCAGGATGTCTTTATGGGTGCTTTTATCTTCAGATAAATCATTACACATGATGTTCATGATTTTCTCATCTTGCACGGGTGCAAATTCTGAAATGCCACAAAGACCTTTGACGTTGATGATCATTCGGTACTTACAAGTCCTTATCTCACCCCCGTACACGATTTGCGTCTTTAGGTTGGAATTTGGGTCGCATCTGTAGTATATTTCGATGGTACGTGGCTCCTGTGTCAAATCACATATTTCTCCATCAGTCAACACATGTTTCAAAGCTTTGGGGGGCACCTCGCCATTGCTGGTCTTTATAGGGTCTTCCACCACTTCAAAGTCTTCCAATTTAAGCTGCTGACTTTCGAGCGTCGCTTGCATTTCAGTAGTAGGCTCTGTGGAATTGCTACCTTGAAATCTCCCAAGAACAAAGACAGATGCGGGATATTCTGGAGCATGTACGCCATGAGTCCGGAACACCTGTTCGTTTTCGTGGAACTGGATCACCTTATCTCCAAAACAGTAGCCATATGTCCAGTACCGTTCATTCAACCCCGAAATAAAAACACAATTCTTTGTATCGGAGAAAGTGGAAAGCTGTGGCACTGCCTCTGAAAGCAATACTTGGTCGGGCTTTTGAACGGCGTTTTGGAGGTCTTTTCCGCCGTACAATCTCGATTTGACCACAGGATCAGTCAAGTTGGGCAACAAACATAGCAAATTGGTGTCTTGATTATTTATACTTAACACCTCATAAGAAGAATTGACCGTCGTTATATCGGTTTGAAAGTCAGCGGCCGCCACTGGATCCAACGAGCTGCCGTACTTTATTCTGAACTTGGGCCCTGCTCCCGTTGCAGCTCCAATGGACGCACTGGCCGATGTTAGCAACAACCACGTTAACACACTGATCATTGGTATTTAAGATGAAAATCGCGGCTCAAATAATTATCATGTCCAACTCCTCAGAAGATTTGGCAGAGACCACGTCGACCGTGGGGCTTACAACACAGCAGCTAAGCAACGGCGAGGTGAGTGGGAAGATGACGGAGGTTGAAAATCCTGGGCCTCAGAATACGATTTTTGACATGGTGCAGCAGATTGAAGAGACATCAAATGAGTTGTTGAAAGCACTTGACCAGAACAACCGGGTGATAGAAAAGAGTTTGGAGAAGATAGGCGAGCGGGTGAATGATCTTGCGAAGCTGGTGTAGGAAACGGGCCTGTGTGGTCAAGCTGGGGGCTGGACGGCCTTGTTGAAAGAGTTCAAGGTAGGGCTTAAGAGAGAAAGGTCGAGATGGGTCAGAATGATAGAGAGATAGGTCAATTGACAGAGTATTGAAGAGTGATAATCAGGTCAAGCTGGAGGACGGCTTTTAGAGTCTTTTGGTGTTTAGTGTAATGTAAATAACGAACTTATCCTGTATTTCTCTCCATGTTGTAATAGTACTTATATACTAAGAAAGTTGCAAAAATCGCAGATATAAACTGAAGAAGCTAAAGAAGCAAAATTTGGGGATATTATAACATTTTGAAGGAAATTGGACATATTTACTCTGGACGAGATCCCCGCATCTCCCAGCATCACCCACCCGTTTCTACAAGCACAAGAGCCCCCAATTAGTTTTATTCACTGTTATTACTTATACTATTTGTTATCTCATTTCTCGAAGTGAGATGAGATTTTTATAATGGCCAAAGTACGATTATCTAAGAACCAGCTCCGAAGGGACAAAGCCAAGAAGAGGAAGACCGGAGACACAAAAGCGTCTGCGGGACCTGTACTCAACACAGACGTGGCGCCAGAACAAGAAAAAGAAAAGCCTGAAGCAGAAAAGCCTGAACAACCAGAAAAGCCTGAACAACCGGAACAACCAGAACCAGAACAACCAGAAAAGCCAGAAAACGCCACACACATCGAAACCCAGATACAGGACCCCGAACTATTCAAACAGTACCAACACATATTGCACAAATTCTCCGAAAACAAACCACGTGAATTTAAACAGGAGAACCTTCAGCTAATAGTAAAAGAACCAGAACCTGAAGAATCAGATGAGTTTGAGTCAGAAGAAGAGCTGGAGGAAGAAGTCCGCCAGTCAAGAAAGAAGAACAAGGTGTCGATGGCGCATTTGAAGGCCATGGCCAAACACCCAGAAGTCATCGAATGGACAGACGTTGATGCTAAAGATCCGTACTTCCTAGTGGCGATCAAACAGAATGTGAATGTTGTGCCGGTGCCAGGACATTGGTCCTCCAAAAGAGACTACCTTTCAAGCAAAAGAGGACTAGATAGGCCTCCTTTCCAACTTCCTAAATACATCCTTGATACAGGTATCCAGGACTTGAGAGATAATCTTGACGAGCTGACGATAAAGCAACAACAAAGAGAGAAAGTTCAGCCCAAAATGGGTAAATTGGACATCGATTACCAGAAGCTACATGATGCTTTCTTTAAACACCAAACAAGACTCAAGCTTTTGGAGTTTGGTGATGTCTACTATGAAGGAAGGGAAACTACTGATGTCAACGAAGAGAAGGTGATGCACATGCGTCCAGGAAAGCTTTCTGACGACCTCTTGAAGGCCCTTGGTTTGCCAGAGAGTGGAAAAACACCCCCGTCTTGGATTTCGTCAATGGTGCAGGTAGGAAAACCGCCAGCGTACGAGCATCTCTTGATTCCAGGCATAGACATGGCGTATGCCAATGTGGGGTACTTGACCCATGAAGACCAGTTCTATACGCAAGAAGAAGAAACAGGTGGGCATTGGGGTGAAGTGGCTATTGAAGAGTCGTCAGATGACGAAGATGACGAAGAAGATGAGGCACTGGAGGAAGAGGAAGAGGAAGTAGAGAGAGCAGACCCCACATTCTTTGAGGTTGAATCAGATACTAATGATATTGTGGACGATATAAAGATTGAGACCAAACCCGTGTCCTCTGAGGCTAAGTCGTTGTACACGGTGATCAAGGATGAGGATATCACTGATAAGGATGGGTTATTGAATCCAGAAGTGAGGTACAAGCTTGGAGGTAAGCAGAAAGAACAGGAGAAAGAACAGCAGAAGGAGGAAGTGAAGGAAAAAGAGTCTAAGAAATTCAAATTCTAATTCTTTATATTACATACTATACACTTACCATGACCCACCAGCACCACCCATACCGTTGATATCATTATTTGATCCCAAATCCGGCTGACTTCCACTCATGTCACCAGCGAGATTGTTGGGGAACAAGCTCATCGGGTGGAAACTGGGATTAGGAACGGCAAAATCGGTACCGAAAGTGGACTCGAAATCAATATTGGCATCGACCGGATTAAGGAAGCTAAGGAGATCTGAATCAATGGTCTCGAAGATTTCCTGGATGGAATAATTGTTTGAAGGAGTAGTAGCATCATAAAGACCATTGCTAAGGTGTCTTCTGACATACGGCGGAATCTCTGGTGTTTGAGGCTTACTGGACCCAGCACTTCCATGGATGTTAGAGTCTGAGTCCACAAAATCTTCTTTATCCTCTTTGGGAGCCCGAAGATTCTCGATTTCTTTGCTTGTATCTATTAAATTCACAAGATCGGTACTCTCTCTTTCAGCACTAGCCTTCGACCGGGGCCTAGAACTCTTGCTATTACTGGACAAATGAATCCATTTTTCAATTCGGGATAAAATAATAGCCATCCTCAGACACACAATAGAACTGTATTTGTGCTGACTTTCATGAATCAATGTGTAGACGTCTTTATAGTACTCTTCGGCCCTGATAATCAAATCGTCGGGGTTTACAAACTGGGTACTTTTCACCAACCGGGACGAGTTGATCAAGATTCTTAGTTTGACAAGCAAAATCAATGAATGCATGGGTCTATAGAAGAAGAAAGTTGGCAAATTGATAGTTCTTTCTTGACCCAAGATGATAAACGACTTTAAAAGGTTCTCACAAAGTTTGATAAGCTTCACAATGTACTGCACATATGCTGCCGTTTCATTTCCCATAGGGTTCTTGCTTTCCAACACGAAATACCTGCTGACTATATTGTCATAGATTATCATCAATAGTTGGTAGTAAATCACCGATAATAAATATTTCTCCTTTGGTTCGTCTTTTCCACTGTCAGGCTCTGGTGAAGTCATGAACCCACTTTCCACCAACAACGAATAGATTTTCTGCTCATAATTATCGAGGATGTATTTGACATGAGGAGAAGATGACGACGTGGGGTCCAACATATTGGTGAACAAGGCATCTTTTTTTCTGGTATTGTTTGCTTCAAGAAACAAACTAGGAGTGAAGTAGTCAAAGATCTCTTGTCCTAATCTGATAACCTTAGCAAAATAGCACAAGTATCGATCGTTTCTAGAGGGTAGTTTGACCCCATCCACTTCTCCTTCTTTCATGAGAAATTGGATGGCTGCATGGTGCTGTTTGTTCCACGTCACCAATTTGAATCTAGGTAGTGACAACCCCAATGACCCACACGACACATAAACAGACAAAAAGGCCCTCAAATGATTTCTCTGTTCTGAATCATCAGCTAAAACCGGTATACTATTGGACGCCTTGCTCAAAAGGCTCTTGGGAATATCACCCAAGTCAATGCATAACGAGATATTGAACCCGATCAATAAATGGAACTGGTTCTTGAAATGCCCAGAAGTGGTGGTGGGTAAGCACCAAAGCGATAAGATCAAGCACAATTCCACTAGTCGATAGTTGAAATCATCAGACTTGATGTAAACATGGTACGAAATAAACGACTCCAAGTAATAATTTAGCATTTGGTTTAGGGCTTCGTTTGAAAGCTTATAGTAGTTCTCTTTGATGGTGGAAAACAAACCATTGTCATTGATTGTCGTGACGTAAACACACCCTATTAGCAACAAGGGATAGTTCTCATACAAGAATTCAAAACTTCCTAGCTTTTCAGAAAACGAAATGATGGGATAATAAGGTAACATTTCAGTCAAGAAGAAATGGTGTCTGATTT
This sequence comes from Yamadazyma sp. yHKS699, assembly GCA_030580295.1. Lineage (NCBI taxonomy): Eukaryota > Fungi > Ascomycota > Pichiomycetes > Serinales > Debaryomycetaceae > Yamadazyma > Yamadazyma sp. yHKS699. The sequence goes on along the minus strand of JAKTSQ010000001.1, from coordinate 654,513 downwards.
TGAATTCCTCCAAGCTGACCAACTGATGGTTTTCCACGATCTCTTTGGCAATGTTTGACGTGAAAGGAATGTACGGACAGTCCTTCAAATTAGGAGACTTATGGAAGTCTTGAAACTGCTTCAAAGTACCAGATTCTGTTTTATCAAGAATTTTCGATAGTCTATGAGAAGCGAGCTGAAGACCATCATTCAAATCCTTGAGTCTCTTAGAGTCACTGGAGCTAACAGTTGACGTAACTCCCACATCATGTTCCAAGGAACTGACAGCAGTATTCACTAATTTCACCAAATTCAGCAATTGAAAGATCTGGCCGCCATTTCTTGATCCGGCTATACTTTCCGAAACAATGCCAGGACTAATGGCCTCAATGAACTTGTTGGTGGCTTTGCGGTGCTTCTTTTTAGCAAATTGTGCCGTAGGATCATTATCAAAAGAACATTCTACTCCCACAGCGAAGCATCTCTTGCATGAATTGAAACTGGGATCTTCAAAAGAACATTTCATCTTTAGCCTTCTGCATCGAGCACACGCCCTGTTTTGTCTCCATTTCTGAGCGAACTCCGGGCCAGGGGACGATTCAGAGTCTGCCATAGTCCAGTTTCAGGGGATGTCTAGTTTCTTATCGTTTATTTATTTTATTATTTTTTTGGTTCGGGGCATGCCGCTGGTCACGTGCACGAGATGGATTATAATGTACCTGATGGTTGTCTATGTAGAATACATATTATCTAATATATAAGGAAATGCAGGGTTGAATTGACTAAGCCATGTCAATAACGGGTTTTTCGTCAATGATTTTATCGATCTTGGCTCCAAATGTACCAATACATTTAGCCATGGTTGGTGATGATCTGGAAATAACGTCAGTAAAGTAAAAGTTATCGATTGGGTTCTTCAATGGTACGCCCACGGATGTGATGGATTTGGTTCTGTCGATGATATTTTTCACACCAATAGACACGATTTCTGGCGAGTATGGTTCAATGACATCGTGTCTTACCAAATGAGGAGCAATTTCACCTAATCTGGATCTCACAGCAAATAAGTCATCGTATGGAAGTGGTTCCCCCAAGTATTCAGATAAAGCTCTGAGTATCTTCCAGTCTTCTCTGGCAACACCTGGGGGATTGACGGCAGCTCTGGTGACTTGAGTTCTACCTTCGGTGTTAACATAAGTACTGGCTTTTTCAGTGTAGGCAGAACCGGGCAAAATCACATCGGCAAACGAAGCACCTAAATCACCATGGTGACCTTGGTAAATGACAAATGCATCTTTGGGAATTTCCTTGTTCTTGATCTCATCAGCTCCTAATAAGTAAATAATCTTGGGTTTGGTTTCGGCAACTGTTTTGGATAAAGTTTGGAATCCCACGTCCAAAGCTGCTACTCTGGATGCTTCACGATGTAATAAGTTAAGACCCTTCCATTCGGGGGTATTGAAGTTTTCGCTCTTGGAGATGAAGTCTCCCACGACGTTATAGATAGATTTCAAGTCTTCAGAATCTGCCACACCTGATCCAATGACGATCAATGGCTTCTTGGCTTTTTGTAATTTCTTACCGAATCCACCATTCAAGGCTTTCTTCAAGGCGTTGACGTCGGTACCCAAATGGTCTAATCCGAAAGTAGAGTCAAACTCTTCACCTATATGACTGACTTCTAATTCAGATCTTAACCAGACTTTTCTGATTCTGGCATTCAAAACGGCAGCTTCATGTCTGGGGTTAGTACCGATCAATAATATCTGGTCGGCATCTTCAATTCCGTCAATAGTAGAACTGAAAGTGTAATTTGATCTGAAATCGACTCCAGTGGCTTCGGTGGACAATTTGACATCGGTGGTCAAATGTTCAGAGTCTAACTTGTTTAACAAGTCCTTTAAAGCAACCATGGACTCGGCATCGGCCAAAGCACCAACCACACCTTTAATTTCGTTGGCACTTGGCTTCAAAGTCTTGAATGCTTCGGTAATCTTGGACAAAGCTTCGTCCCAAGTACCAACATCGAATTTACTACCGTTTCTGATTAATGGAGTAGTAAGTCTTTGGGTCTTTAAACCGTCACAAGCGAATCTGGACTTGTCAGAGATCCATTCTTCGTTAACTTCATCATTTAATCTTGGCAACACTCTCATAACCTCAATACCTCTGGCATCAACTCTAACATTAGAACCAATGGCATCCATGACATCAATAGTTTCGGTTCTCTTCAATTCCCAGGGTCTGGCTCTGAAAGCGTATGGCTTAGACGTCAAAGCTCCCACAGGGCATAAATCAATGATATTACCAGACATCTCGGAGTTGAGATTTCTTTCGATGTAAGTACCAATTTGCATATCATTACCTCTACCGGAAGTACCCAATTCCGGAGCACCAGCAACATCGTTCATGAATCTAACACATCTAGTACAGTGGATACATCTGTTCATGGAAGTTTTCACCAAAGGACCAATGGCCTTATTTTCAACGGCTCTCTTACCCACCAATTCCCTAAATCTACCTCTATCACTACCGTATCTTTGAGACTGATCTTGCAAATCACACTCTCCACCCTGGTCACACACAGGACAGTCCAAGGGATGGTTTTCCAACAACATTTCCGTGACCCCTTCTCTGGCCCTTTTAATTCTTTCGGAGTCGGTATGAACAACCATACCATTTTGAACAGGCATGGCACAAGATGCAATCAACTTTGGCATTCTTTCAACGTCCACCAAACACATACGACAGTTACCGGCGATGGCCAATTTGTCATGGTAACAATAACGAGGAATCACAACACCGGCTTTATCAGCAGCTTGAATGATGGAAGAACCCGCTTCTATATTGACGGTTTTGCCGTCAACCGTCACCAGGACCTCACTCAAAGCTCTGGCACTGGTTTGGAGGAACCGCTTGTAACTGGCTCGAAGGACAACTGATTTTAAAGATAACATGTTTTGAAACTGTTTTCAAGGAGATGGTTTTTTAGTTTAAATAGACACAATGACAGACGGGACGTAACCACAGAATTTCCTGATACAACACAAACTCGCTTGGTCGGGGCTCTGGATTGAAAGGCAAAATTAAGTATCTAAACACAAATCAACTTGAAAAGGTTGTAAAGAAAAATTTTAGTTTATGAATTTTCAGTAGGTAGTTTTACTAATGAGAAAATACTCCCACTTTGATTCGCTGGTTCGTAAGGAATGGAAAATGTCGCGCCAAATGCCCCAAATTGTTGTGAATATTTGCGACATGCGACATGGCTTTTATCACGTTTATGATAGGCTATATTTATTTGGTGGGGGATACGAGTTTAGGTCTATTTGGCGTCACCGTCTCCCAATAACACAAATAGAATAAGTAATGGCGGCACTATATACATCCAGTTTTGCTGGATCCAAGATTTCGGCTCTTCTGGCGTTTCCACGGCCGTTCCATCTTCGCTGGTCACTGGTTGGCTGATTTGCTTCAATTGTTTCTTGGGGATGTTTTTGGGCTCAAGGTTGGGTCCAGGCACGATGGGGGAGTATACCAACGGCACTTTTTGTACGTCTGCCTTTATTTTCTCCGCAGCCGGCTTCAATAATGGTTCTAGTGCTATTTGGTCGATATTCCCTGTTTCATCGAGATACACCTTGAATTGCTTGTCAGACAAGGACGTGGTGACGACGATACACTCATGGTGGGGTATTCCGTCCACTGCCACACAATACTCTGCCGCCGGTTCGGGTGATGTTTTTGTGAAGTATGCTTTGCTCTGTGGCATTGTAACATTGAGATGGCCTATGCTAACGGACTCGCCGCCCAAAACCCGTGCTACCACCGGAAACACTTTCGTGTCTGCATCGGCTATTACTGTGGATACGATCGTGAACGCCAAAATGGCATATTGGAGGTACCACATGAATATAAATGTGTTAAAATTGATTAAATTTGAGTAAAATATTTAGACCGCGATTTTTCTATCAAACACGCGATCTGCTATATAATGTGGTTGGTTAGACAGGGCCGTAGAGGGCCAATAAACACACACGGGCCGAGCAATGCACTCATGGCATTGAATTCGGCATTTGTACCGAGACATGTGGCTTTTGCGTCGACGTCCGCGTCCACGTCGAGCTCAGTGGCATTGTCTCTGGTGCTTAATTGTGAAGAGTATTTACACCGGTGCAAAACCGTAGACGCTAGCTTAAAGTCCACGGTGTTCCGAGGCACGTTGTACGAGTTTACGTCCAAAGACTTCCTAGAGTCGAGCTTGAAGTGTTTCGACATTGTGCGGAAAGGAGGGGCCTTCGACAATGGGATAGATCTTGTGGGAAAATGGGACTTGTACCACTTTTTCAAATTGAACGAAACCAGGATCAAGACGGCGAAAATCTTGAAACCTGCACACTCCAAAGCGGCTCCGGTCATTGGCAACTCCAAGGAATTCCACGAGCTAAGAAACACCGAATCCAATAAAAATTCCATATCTATAAGAAAAGATATTAATGTGTTGGTGCAGTGCAAGAATCACAGCACCAAAATCAAAGCTAGTATTATTCGGGAATTGGTGGGGATATATCTTCACCAGATCCCCACGGAGATGCAGAAGAACTCGACGTTTATGATTTTGATCAGCCCGGGGCCGTTGACGAAGCAGGCTCAGTCAATAATTGATCAGACTAGCATTCCATTGATTCATATTATTCTATCCCCATTAAACCTTATTGACCAAACTGATGAAGAGGGACTTGATATATATAACTTGAGGAACTGGAAGGGAGGGGAGGTGAGTTCTATATATTTGAACAGTTATTCTAAGATATTGCTCAAGTACTTGAACATCGATGTGGAGTTCCAGAAACTCAAGCAGTTTGTTTTGTTGGGTGCTGCTTAGAATTGGTATACTTCATGGCTCTGTATCATATGGACAGTCTGGTGCCGTCATATGGACAGTCTGGTGCCGTTATATGGAACAGTCGGTGCTTGATATTTATTACAGTATTTAACATAAGGGTATTAGAACTTGAAGTCTGGGGGATCTTCGTATCTGGTGGCAGCTGTTGTGACAGTTCCAGTGATTCTGAAGGTGGTGACAGTCGTGGGAGTGAAAGCCTTGGTTATGGTTTTGATTCTTGGAGGAATAGTAGTGGTTCTGGTGGTTCCCACTGAGTTGTGGGCAGTTCTGGTGATCGTTTTGACGATGGCAGAACCGTCTGTTTCAGCAGATCCATCTGTTTCAGTTGTTTGGGTGGTTTTTTCAACAGCAGCACCGGAGGTAGTCACAAGCTCTGTTTCAGTGGCAGATGCAAGTTGGGTATCAAGGCTGGTTGTTTCAGCCACAGTGGTTTCTTCGAGCTCAGAAGTGAGCTCTGTGGAGACTTTAGTGGATGTTGGCACCTTTGTGGAGGATGTGCTTGTGCTGGTTGTGGAAGTACTGGAGGTACTTGAAGTGGTGCTGGTTGAAGTTGTACTTGAGGTTGTGCTGGTTGAAGTTGTGCTAGTCGAAGTTTTACTAGTTGAAGTTGCACTGGTCGAACCCGAAGATGTACTTGTAGTCGTCTTGGAGCTGGTAGTGGAAGTTGTACGAGTGGAAGTTGTACTAGTGGAGCTAGTGGTAATTTTAGTACTAGTGGAGCTGGTAGTAGCCTTGCTGGTAGTGGAACTGGTAGTGGATGTTGTAGTAGGGGTGCTAGTGGTCTTGGTTCTGGAAGTGCTAGTGGTGCTAGAAGTACTGGTAGCCTTAGTGCTCGTAGAACTCGTACTGGTCTTCGTGCTGGTAGAACTCGTGCTCGTTGTAGTGCTAGTGTCCACCAACTTTCCACCACCCGAACTTTGCATCACCTCCTTCACCTGCTTGGCCACGTTTCCGTCTGAATTGGCATACGCTTGCGATGCATCCCAAAACGACACACCACCAAAGTTCTTGGACGTTTGGATCTCACTAATAGTAGCTGATAAGGTACTAATATCATTGTATCCCGATCCTGCACCCGTTGGACCACCTGGTTGTCCTAAATACAACTTAATGTCCTTATTTGGGGACGTGTTTTCTGCATAGTCTTGCCAGGTGTCCCAGTTGAAGTTGGCTCCAATATTACAGTAATTATTATAGAACTGAATAAATGCAAAATCCAAATCCACCTGTTCCATTAATTCACCAACAGAAGCATCAGGATACGGACATTGAGGAGCGGCGGCCAAATAGTACGTCCTAGACGTGTCCTTCTTGAACTGGGTTCTTAATCCTTTACCTAAAGCAGCAACACCAGTCTGGATGTTTTGTTCAAAATCAAAGTCAAACCCATCGACAATTGCATCACCAAAAGGTCTTTCATCGTCTGAACCCCCACCGAACTTGTTCCACAAAGTTTCAGCGAAATCAGTGGCCTCATCGTCTCCGGTAAACCCATAACTTCCTACAGCTCCCCCCATGGACAATAACACGATTTTTCCCTGGTCCTGACAGTACTGAATATCTTGGGCAATAGTATCACATTGGAGAAGTCCGTCGGAAAAGGTAGTGGTGCACTGACCGGCAAAATTGAGTTGAAGATTTTCAGGGAACGAGTAAAGGAAGGATAGAAGCACAATGTCTGTGTTGTCGTCACAGTAGTCTTTTAATCTGGTCTGACTTCCTTGGGAGTTCTGGCCCCAATAAACAGCGACATTTGAGTCGGAGTTGATATCGAAGGCTCTGACACAAGCCACAAGGAAAAGTAATAAAGGAATGTGATATGGTAAGTGGCTTTGAACCATGGTGGGTATTTTACTGTACAATTAGAGGAATTGTCATTGCTTTTATAATTGAATTGGCAAATTTCATAATTGAACAATTGGCTAGAGGTAAAACCCTACCAAGACCCTCTAAACCATCCGAGAACAGGACTCCACGGGAATATAACCATCATGCGTCATTAATCAACACTAGACTTCCACACGTACATAAAAAATACTCATTGGGTGCTGGTCTTTTATCCCAATTGACCTCATCTTTACTATTTTGGGAAGAACATCCAGCCGTCGCGCGATTGTTTTTTGCAGCAATTGATGCAACCGAAAGAATAATAGTGGTGTATGCATAATATTTTTTATTTGTGAGTAGCGAGTTCCAGGAATATAACCCCGATACTCTATGGTATAACAATGACACGCTTGTTGAGTTGTCGATTTTTGAGCTGACAACAATAGAAAAAGTGTTCGAGTCGAGTCTCGCCAGCGTAGTATTGTTTGAGATCGACAAGCAGTGGTTGTGGGGAGAAACCAATCGTCAAGTGGAGTTGTTAGTTGCTAGTGATACCCGGGACTCAGGAGAGGGATATCCGAACGGTAGTGTGTGCATATATTTTATGGCACAAGGTTTTTTAGTTATAAAATACAACGAGAAAAATAGCCTAAAGGGACTAGGGATTCGACCAATCTGGAGTTAAGGTATATTTTATTAGATTGTGAACCATGACGGTGCCGTAGACTGGTGAATTGGGCAATTTGAACTCGTGGTGGGTGGTTGGGGGGAAGGTACTTCCGCGTCATAGACTCTATGATATTTAGAGGTCTTTGACTTGCTCCTACGTCACCAGGACATCCTCTCTTGCCACCTATGTGGCCTTGCCTTTTTGACATGCCGTAACTCCAAGCTCTATCCAAACCCAAGCTTTGTGTTTGGGCCATTGATTTTCATACAAGATCACGTGATACCCGTTTTTCAGTGGCTGGTCCCGTGATAACTTTTCACCCCGTTACTTTAAGGTGTAAGAGCGATGATAATTCGTTTGGATGAACCGCTGCGTGTCGATCCGAGGTCGGAGGTTTGTTCTTATGTCTTGAAATGGTACGTCTTGATATGGTGTGTGTGTAAACCTCCTAAAACCACGTCCTTTAACTGACGAGAATAAAAAACTTACACCGTTCTTTGGCAATGAATGGACGATGGAGATATGATACACCACAGCAGAAGGCTGTGATATGCCATTGGGGGCAGATGCTTTGCCAACACGTAGAAGGGCAAGCGTTCTCTTACGTCCCAGTAGTCTATGCCAGCAGCCTATCCCAACACGTTCATAAACGGTTTCTGGCCTCAACAAATATGACTAGAACCGGATATCAAAATCAGCATAAAACTCTCCTATTTTCGGTGTCTCGGCCAGATGCAGTGCCGTTTCAAAGCAAATACAACAGTGATTACACTTCAGTATTGACTCCTTTCTTACACTTTTAGGCGTGGCACGAACCCGGAATCAAAAACAATAACCACACGGCCGTCAGATTCCGTTTCGATGAAAATCCGGGCGCCACATGCCCCTATTATTTGGGTCGACAGGCAAATCAAACACGGCAAATTAAACACCACAACGTACACGAGAACAAGACCAGAATACTACTACAAAACAACGCCAATCGCCTTGGCAACAGTAACAAAGGCCGCAATCATACTGCCGTAATGGTAACTGTGGTTTGTTGATCCTTTAAGGAGGCACATGCAAATTCGTATTTCCTGCATATAGTGTACACGTTCGCCGAAAGAGGATGATATTTTGGTTGAATCCGGCGAAATGTAAGCATTATATAGGAGTCCTGTCTGCAACGGAATCTGGACAATTTCATTGGCCCGTGGCAAATTAAAAAGTATACGTATCGACAATCAACTGTGTTTCGAAAAGTATAAATAGGCAGGCAATTCCCCTCCTGTTTTATTCTGATCTATAACTAACAATGGTACAAGTTACTTTCAACTCCAAAAAAGCCGTCAAGTCTGACAACTCCTTAACCACCACCTTCAACTACGAGAGTTCGTTGGTGGAAAAAAGTGAGGCCGGTATTCTTAGCGTCACTCCAACCAGCACCGAATACGAATTCAAAACTGATTTAACCGTCCCTAAATTGGGATTGATGTTGGTTGGTTTAGGTGGTAACAATGGTACCACCTTGGTTGGTTCTGTTTTGGCCAACAAGCACAACATCAGTTTCGAAACCAAAGAACGTGTTGTCAAGCCAAACTATTATGGATCCGTCACCCAATCTTCCACCGTTAAGTTGGGAGTTGACGCTTCAGGTAACGACATCTATGCTCCTTTCAACTCCATTCTTCCAATGGTCAACCCCAACGACTTTGTTGTGGGTGGATGGGATATTAGTAAAGTCAAGTTGGACCAGGCTATGAAAAGAGCCCAGGTTTTGGACATTGACTTACAAAAGAAGTTGTACCCATACATTGACGAAGTTGAGCCATTGCCTTCTGTTTACTACCCAGATTTCATCGCTTTGAACCAAAAGGACAGAGCCGATAACGTTTCCAATGTTGATGCTAATGGAGAAATTGACTTGAACAATAAATGGAAAGATGTTGAAAAAGTCAGAAAAGATATCAAAGACTTCAAAGAAAAGAATGGTTTGGACAAGGTCATTGTGTTATGGACTGCCAACACAGAAAGGTTCAGTGATCTTATCGATGGAGTCAATGATACCAGTGACAATTTGCTCAAGGCCATCAAAGAAAACCATGCCGAAGTCAGTCCTTCGACGGTTTTTGCAGTCGCTTGTATCTTAGACCAAATCCCATACGTCAATGGATCACCACAAAACACCTTTGTTCCTGGTGTCATTGAATTGGCTGAAAAATACAAGTCTTTCATCGGCGGAGATGATTTCAAGAGTGGACAAACCAAGGTGAAGTCTGTGTTGGCACAATTTTTGGTGGATGCCGGTATTAGACCCGTTTCTATTGCTTCTTACAACCACTTGGGTAACAATGACGGATACAACTTGTCTGCTCCTAAACAATTCAGATCTAAAGAAATCAGTAAGAGTTCTGTGGTGGATGATATCATTGAAAGTAATGAAATCTTGTACAATGAAGAAAATGGCAAAAAGATTGACCATTGTATCGTTATCAAGTATCTTCCAGCTGTCAAAGACTCCAAAGTGGCCATGGACGAATATTACAGTGAATTGATGTTGGGAGGACACAATAAGATCTCCATTCACAATGTTTGTGAAGATTCATTGTTGGCCACACCATTGATCATTGATTTGGTGGTGATGACTGAATTCTTATCGAGAGTCAGTTACAAGAAGAAAGATGCTGAAACTTACGATAACTTTTATGCAGTTTTGACGTTATTGAGTTACTGGTTAAAGGCCCCATTATCCAAGCCTGGATTCAAGCCAATCAACGGGTTGAACAAGCAAAGATTGGCGGTTGAAAACTTGTTGAGATTGTTGGTTGGATTGCCAGTCAACAACGAATTAAGATTCGAGGAGAGATTACTTTAGATAAGTATGTTAATAAGATAATATGATCATACTGATTGAAAAGTCGTAGACCCGTACACCCATGTTTTGAGTTTATATTGGTGTAAGGATCTCCATATTTGTGAGATAAGGTCATATGAAAGTTTTCTGTTGAGATGTGTCAAACTCCCAACAAAAAATCGTCGTGTGTGCACCGTCGATGAAGGTACACAAGACGGTGGAAATGGCGGCATGTGAAGCCATTACGATAACGAACGAGACGGAAGACTTGGAATTATCAAGAGACGCTGTTGAAGCAGAGGTCCATCTGAATTAGACTTACCAGCAAGATCCCAAACCCGAAAAAACAGAAACTTCTGTCACGTGCAGGCCCAATCAAGACCTTGGTGTTAATGGTTGCAAAAACAAGATGCGACCATTTCTTCATTATGGCACCCGTACACCACCATTGCCTAGCCCTGACTCCAACAACCAGATGCGTAGCCGCCGATCTCAAGATTTTTCATGGGAATATTCTTGTGCTTTTATAGTGTTCTCCTCACGAAAGGCCAGCCACTCATAAAAGCGGGTCACGTTTTTCAGCCCTCTGATGGCTTTAGTTTACCACTAAGGGTGGGTTTGGTCGGTTTATAAACATACCACACCCCTGGCTACTACAGTTTCCATTTTCATCTATAAATTCCTATAGTTGCCTTATAACTTGCGCCGTACCATTTTCACGGTACTCGGTCTTTTTTTTTTCCTTGTCCCTCTTTACTTCCCCAAAAATTTATATAAACCTTTTTTGCCCACACTTTTTTTTCCTTAAGCAATTCTTTAAGAATGGTATACCAATTAACTGTGCCAGTTGGCGAAGCAAAACCCGGTGAAACTGCACCAAGAAGAAAAGCCACCCAGAAGGATGGGGCTGTTGATAAACCCTTGGATTCCAAGGCTAATTACGTGTTTGAGTTTTTCGAAGAATGTGTCAAGAGAAACGGCACCAGACATGCCATGGGATGGAGAGACTTGAAGGAGATCCATGCTGAAACCAAGAGCATCAAGAAGATTGTTGACGGTAAAGAAACTTTTATCGACAAGGAGTGGTTATTCTATGAAAACTCCGACTATAAGTACATCAGTTATCCTGCATTGCTCAAATTGACCAAAACTTATGGTAAGGGATTGGCTAAGTTGGGAGTCAAACCTAACCAGGAAAACAAGCTCCATATCTTTGCTGCCACTTCGCACAAGTGGTTGCAGACTTATTTGGCATGTAGTTCCCAAAACATCCCCATTGTCACTGCTTACGATACTTTGGGAGAAAAAGGCTTGACCCACTCTTTGGTTCAAACTGACTCCGATGCTGTTTTCACCGACAATGCTTTGATCGCCAACTTGATCAACCCATTGAAATCGGCCAAATCCATCAAGTATATCATCCACTCTGAAGAAATTGATGAAAATGATAAGAGATTTGGTGGTAAACTTTACCAAGCTGCTGCTGATGCAAAGGCCAAGATTTTGGAAATCAGACCTGACGTTACGTTTATTTCTTACCCAGAGGTGTTGAAATTGGGAGAATCCGCAGGTGCTGATGAATACCCTGTACAAGCTGCTAAATTGGAAGACTTGTCTTGTATCATGTACACTTCAGGTTCTACCGGTGATCCAAAAGGAGTGGTTTTGTCCAATGAAAACATTTTATCTGGTCTTGGTGGAATTTCCACTGTGGCCGGTAGAAACTTGGTCAAGAATAATGACCGGATCATTGCGTTCTTGCCATTGGCCCATATTTTCGAATTGGCTTTCGAATTGATGTCTTTATGGTGGGGTGGTTGTTTGGGATACGCCAACGTTAAGACCTTGACTGATGCTTCTTGTAAGAACTGTAAGAGTGACTTGGTTGAATTCAAACCAACCGTGATGGTTGGAGTGGCTGCTGTTTGGGAAAGTGTCAGAAAGGGGGTATTGGGTAAGGTGAAAGAATTACCACCCTTTACCCAAAAAATCTTTTGGGCTGCTTTCAAAGCTAAGTCCACTTTGAAGGATTACAATGTCCCCGGTGCGTCATTATTTGATGTGGTGTTCAAGAAAATCAAACAAGCCACTGGTGGTAATTTAAGGGTTTGTCTTAATGGAGGATCTCCAATTTCCAGAGACGCCCAAGTTTTCATTACTACTTTGATTTGTCCAATGTTGGTTGGTTATGGTTTAACTGAAACTGTTGCAAACACATGTGTCTGCGATATCGATAACTTTAAGTATGATGAAGCCGGATGTCTTTTGGGATCCTTGACTGCTAAATTGATCGATGTTCCAGATGCTGGTTACTTTGCCAAAAATAATCAAGGTGAACTTTTATTGTTTGGTAAGCCAGTTACCAAAGAGTACTATAAGAATGAAAAGGAAACTTCCGAAGCTTTCACCCCTGATGGATGGTTTAAAACCGGGGACATTTGTGAATGGACTTCGAATGGTAGTTTGAAAGTTATTGACCGGAGAAAGAACTTGGTCAAGACTTTGAATGGGGAATATATTGCATTGGAAAAACTAGAATCCGTTTACAGATCCAACCCATCTGTGTTGAACATTTGTGTTTACGCTGACCAAACCAAAGTCAAGCCAATTGCTATTATATTACCCAATGAACCTCATTTGAGAAGACATTTAAAGGAAGCCAATGTGTATTCAGACTCGGAATTGAGCGACAAATCTTTGGCTGATTTATGTAATGATCATAAGGTCACGAAATCGGTGTCAAAATCTTTACTTACCACTGGTAAATCCCAAGGTTTGAAAGGTATTGAATTGTTACAAAATATTGTGTTGTTGGATGAGGAATGGACTCCACAAAATGGTTTTGTTACTTCCGCTCAAAAGTTACAGAGAAAGAAAATCTTACAATCTTGTCAAGCCAAGGTTGATGAAGCTTACAGCAGCTAGCTGTGTTTATGGTTTATAGTCGGTAGGGCCGAAGTTATGTTCAGCATATTGTTTTAATATATTTAAGTTACCAAGCTAACTCCCTCCATACACCTTCTTGAAGTGCTGCATGGTTGTGGGAATATCGAACCCACAGATCAAGCACAACTGTAACAATATTCTAGATTTCTGAGGACTAAGTGATCCACTGGCAATGATATTACTGCAAGAGATATTCTCAAACTTAGGCAATGATCCAATGGTCACCATCCCGTCCATGGACCGCTTGGAATACACCACAGGAACCTGGTATTGATTACTTAATTCAAAGATCTTCTTGTTGGTCTTATCACTCATTGAGCCAGCCCCCATAGTGGCTATAACCAAACCTTTTATCTTCAAGCTCTCGAAAAGTAAGGTCAAGACATCTACGTTAAATCCTTGATGTCCAAACACTATGGTCACCTCTGGCAATTTAAAGTCAAACTGTGGAGGCAATGGGATGTAGGAAACACCCATGGGCTTCGATGGTGGGAAATAGTAGTAAACATGATTATTGACGAAATTCCCCAAGTATCCTTGTCCTATAGCATTAAACGTGTCCAAAGAATTGGCATTGGACTTCTTCAAGAAGTACCCCGAGATCACTCTGTCGTTGAAAGCCACTATGATCCCCCGTTTGTGGGATTCTGGCTGCGAAGCAATCACTATAGCTTGGTATAAATTCATAGGTCCATCTGAAGAAATGGCAGTAGAAGGACGCATTGATCCACACATCACTATAGGTTTATCAGTGTTGATGGTGAACTGCAAGAAGAAACACGTCTCCTCCATTGTATCGGTTCCATGGGTAATGACTATCCCATCATAATCGGGAATATTGGCCACAACAGCCTCGTAAATCACTTGCAACTCTTCCTGGCCGATTTCTTTGGAATCCACGTTTAAAATCTGTTCATACGACAATTCGCAGGTCCCAGATAAGTCAGGAATGCTCTTGACGAGGTCTTCGATGGTCAAATCCACTTTATACCCGGCGGTCTGGTGTCCTGCCACTCCTTTACTGGCAATAGTTCCACCAGTTCCAAGAACTTTGATTTTGGGAATAGTGGCAGCGGCCACAGGCTCTAACGAGTGAGAAGACCCGCTCCTGTACCGAATGGCAAACTCCAAATGCTCCACGTCGTTGGGATCCTTGATATCCACCTCTATATCTGACATGATGGGGAAAAAGTTGTAGGGCCTCATCTCTTGGCCTGAACCGGGGAAGATGCCCGCGACACGATGACGCGACATTTTTGCGTTTGACATTTCTCACCTTGAGATCGTGAAACTAACAACAACATGGCACGAAGCAGATGGAAACGATACAGCCAATTGCCTATTGATCCCTATGCGGAGATGCCGGTGGAATTGCCGCCGTGGGTCCAGTACTTCCAAAAACCACGGCCCGTGAAAAAGGAGCACGAATCAATACTTACCCAACGGTTTGGCCCGCCGCCCATGCACATAGACATTCCTTTCCTAATCGAGTTTCTCCATATATTCATCTATGTTAGCCCTGCACCGCTTGAACGATTTTTACGCAAAAAGGAATTACAGACGGGTGATATGGCGTACATATGCTATCACGTGCTTCGATCGGTGTACTTGGAGGATAAGTACATCCACATGACGTTGACGCTGGTGAATTTAACGGCTCAGAGCCTTGAGAATCTTCGGGTGCTCTTACGGGTCGCGTTGAGTGACATGCTTCAGGAAAAGGATCCAATGGGAACAATTGAAGACTTCCTTAGACTCTCGCAGCATTAGAGACGTGTATTTTGCAAAGAAACCCCATAAAATACCACTGGCGGGTGTTTTGGCGTCTGTCTTATCTACTATTGAATTGTGCGAAATTAATCTCATCGAAATTAAATGAGTTGGTTCAACAAAAAGGTGGAGGCTCCTCCCGATAAGAACAAGAGAAGGGTGTGCTGGGACAGCCGGGATAAGTTCTTTGAGTGCTTGACCAAGAACGGGATCGATAACTCGTTGGATCCCAAGCAAAAGCTGAATGTGGAGGATAACTGTGGAGAATTGAGAACCCAGTTTCAGAATAACTGTGTGGCCAGTTGGTTCAAATATTTCCAGGAGAAACGGTACAACGACATCACCAGAGAAAGATACATTAACAAGCTCGAAGCGGAAGGGGCCCAGGAGCTCCCTTTCAAATTGGCACCTCCAAAGAAATAGACTGAAGGGGCTTTAAAGAAGGCTACAAAGAGTCTCGAACTGTAAATAGAATAATGCAAAAATTTAATGCTACGATGCTACTATATAAACGGGCTCTCTGCCGCTTATTTTGAAAACGTCGGTGTCGTTGGTGGCGTCCATCACCAACCCCCATTCATATTCTCCTCTTTGGAGGATCACAAAACTCAAATCTACCGTAACTGTCTGATTGGGTGCAACAGTGCTGGGTAGCTTGTTCTGTAAAAGACCGTCCACCAACACCTTCTTTTCGATGTTGGCAAAATCCCGGTTGTTGGATGGTATTGGTAAATGTCTTAGCATGCCTGTTAGGGGCAGGTCGGAGTAATTGGTGATTATGGTTCGGAAAATATAGAACTCTTCGATATCAAGCTTGTAATTGATACCTTCTCTGACAACAGCAGTAGGGCTCAGTGAATCGTCTTTCAAGATCTCACTGAGGATCTTCACTTTGGGGTAAATAAGACAGGAGATCATCTTGTTGCTGAGTTTGAAATTCCGGAAGTTAATATCTCCATGCTTGGTGTTATTACTCCAACTGCCTTGAATCCGGCTCAAAATATTTTCTCTCAACCAGAAAGACGTCTTCATTTGTGAATCTTCCAAGTCCAGAAGCGAATAGTCTTTGACGTATTGCTTGTTACGTAACGAAGGAATCCGGTCCTCGAAATTCAACTCGGTTGACGACAATCTTTTCACAGGTAAAAAGTACCTTACAGTTTTTCTAGGCTTAAGAACATCTTGTATGGAGAATTTCTTTGGGGCTTGCTTGTTGTTGGTCACATCAAACGTCACGTCAAGGTCAAGTTCCTCTGTCCAAGAATCTCTCAAATCAAGAACTATCAAACAGTAATCTGAGATGTTCAGAAGGTTATCCGACGCAATTTGGTGCATGAATAATCTCAAGTCTTGCAAGTTCTTGGATTTAAGATCCGAGTCAACACTGAATCCATTGATGGTACTCAAAAACAAGGGAACAATATTGAAGCTGATAATTTCAATTGATGGCGCAACAGTCACACTGATGGGAATCTCCACTGATTTGGAAAAACTGGGCTTGTCGTCTTGTCTATGAGCATATTCAAGTATCATCTTCAGCTCCGTCATGTTCTTTTTTCCAGTCACCTCGTACTCGATCGTAAGCTCTTGGCCTGGCATGATTGTTTTGAATCTATCATTGATCGTTTGTTTGTTAACGATCTTAAACGACTTGAACTTCATCAAATACCATTCTAGCTCGTAAACCTCCAGTGCTGAAAGCTTGTTGTTGAGGTACGAGCTTAGCTGGTGGATTGTGGAGTCCCAGAATGAAAACGACATGTAATTGATGATCTGGTTGGACTGGTTCATGAGCTTAACTGAAAACTGTCGTCTTTCCCCCTCCAACAACATCAACCAACTATTAGTAACCAGAACATCCACTACTGCTAAGCTTGGCTGTGGATCAATGACATTCAACTCAAGCGTCATGGTGTTGGCTCGGCCGTTGATGAGACTGGGGATTTGTGTTAAATTCTTCATTATCGATTCGAAAGGATCAGCACTGGTGGGTTGAAATAACTTGATTTTCTTCAGTGACTCGGGTTTTTCGTCTGCAATAATGGGAAACACTTGTGAATCAAACTGGCCCACACTCACGCGTAAAGCTTCTATAATTAATTTTCCCGAACCTAACGGTCTGAAGGGTACAATGAACGTTTCTTTGGAGTTGGCTGGGATTATCAATGAAGCGCTGGGATTTGAATTGGATGTTGTGTGTCCATTGACATTGCCGGTGTTGAAGAACTCCGAATTGCTACTCAAAGGAGACAGTTTTTGGTCCTCGTTCCGTATTTTGGGGTTGTTGACAGACAATTTCGATTGGGTGGTGGACCTCATGGTCAATGACGAGTTTAAAATCCGGGTTTGGTCGGAAACTGACCGAATTCCCTTGTGGATAGTCTCCACTTCGCTGTTGCTGACTATTTCAAGATCATTGATTTCAACCTCGAATAAAAACGGATTCTGCAACGTAATTTTCAACTGGTATGTTTGTTGGCTGATGAGGAATTTGTCCGTGTTGCTGGCTGACAGCAGAGACGGCCTCGATGTTAACGATGATTCGAACTCTGGTTTGGTTTTGCTGACAAATGGCACTAGTTCATCTTTTCCTGGGGTGGTATTCACGAACTCCACTGACCTTACCAAAAAAGGATCACAGTAAGGAACTTTTAAATCTGGCGTTTGATGACAAAGTCTGTCGAGCTTGACCTTTAATCTCATCTGATCATCGAACGGCAAGCAGTGTAAGTATCGAGTCAATGCTAGACAATAAATCTGCACAAGAGATTCCTTGTCATCCAACGCTTCCAATATTTTTATGGCCACTTTGATCAATTGAACGTGTATGGAGTACCAGTTGTGTTTACTTCCGCTTGTAGAAGCATCAATAGATACTTCTGGTTCAGATGTAACACCATAATCAGTGAGAAGAAGTTTAAGAAGCTCCTTTATGCTTGAATCCTCAGGGCTTGGACTTTTACGTGAAATAATCGTGTCAGATATTTGGGAATTGTTGAGACCAGCCACTCTTTCTTTGACAGAAGGCGACAACTTGGGGAGAATTCCCACCACTAAAACCCTTAAGATAAAGGCTCTTTTTCGGAGCATTCCAAGCTGCGTGTATATAGATGCAAGGCTGGAATATATTCTGCACTGGTCTATGACATTCAAATCCACCAACTGCAACGAGAAGATCTTATCCACTTCTGCAATAACGTCGGCTTTCTTGAACCACAGATCTGATACGCGGTCCTGAGACTCTATTCCTTTGACGAACCCTTCATAGAATGATTTTTGGATATCATTGCCTTGACCACGTACCGCAATCATGAAGCTGATGTACCTAAGCAAAGACTCAATATACACGATGTCGGGAACTGTGTTTTCAAAATCATCGGTACTCACATGGAAGTGGTAGTTCACTTTCTGGGCTATTTGCTTGATTAGTTCTGGAATGGCGATAAGACTCAAATCAGGACCAGATCCTATTGGCACGCTGGGGAAACCGAAACTCAACCCGCTGCTACTAGATGTTCGTGGAGACAAGTTATTGGCTCTGGGACTGCCATTAGAATTGCCATTGGGGCTCACATTGGTGTTACCATTGGAGGTGCCATTATTACTGGAAACTTTACTAAGGGAGTCGTTGGAAAGCTTTCTGGCAGCATTATCTATGCCCATGTCTCGTATTCTACCCTTGGATAACAGAAGCACCGTCGAAAGTACTGCATTCGGTAACTGGTACGGTATATCGATGAAGTTCAATAGTATAATCAGAACACCGCAGCCTTCCAATGCACTTGCCAACCACATAGAATCTTCCGTCTTCCTCAAATACAACATGGCATCTGTGAAGTTGCTTAATGCATCGACGTAGTTGCCGGCCAATAAGTAAAACGAACCAAGTAGTTTGGAGTGTCTGCCATTATTTCTTACCTGATTCTTATTTTTGGGGTCCACTTGACCACCACTGTTATTGAACTGCACCTTCAAAGAAGACGATCCGGAAGAGATTCTCTTTTGGGCCTTTGTGATGGTCTTACTGAGTAATTGGCTATCGGTCATGGACACCGGCGACCTCAAGGTGATATTTTGGAACGAGGCAGCATAGCCATCTAAATGGAACAAGAAATTTCGAGATATCTCACACATGACAGTTTCAAGGGACGTGATATTTTCTTCATCGGGGTAGAAACAGGACTTCATGGTATGGTCATTCAGTTGATTCAAGCGCTTGACGCCATCTTCGGGAGTATCGAAGAAGATGCAATTCTGCACAATTGTGCTGGGGTAATTCTTATGCAATTCGAGACAAAAGTCTTCATTACTGGAGGAAAACGGCCCCACTCCTAGCACAATAAACGTTTTCCGGTACGGTTCAAAATCATGCAAGAATATCGACTCTGTGTCGGGCAATGACCGCAGAAACTCGAATAATAACTTTCCATTGGGGAATGTTTGTGGATTGAAAAACTTCAAATCGGCCATTGGCGTTATATCCAACAACCGGACCTCGTTGAACCGGCAAATTTTATCATAGTATTGCTGAAACTGTTCTGGTGTCACGTTCAGCGTCGGCACCACCAACACCTTTATGCGTGCAGGACTAATGTAATTGTACCGCTGGATCATTATTTAACCATAAGTAAATATGAGATTTTATTCAAGTAAATAGTGAGATTTTATTCAAATAAATAGTGAGGTTTGTTCGCGGTTTAATTCTATCGGAGGCAAAAAAGAACTTTTAACAACTGCTTTATCAATAGCCATCAGTAATATCTGACAGAATAGTACTTTATCAGCTCCAACTGAAACAACAAATAAAGATGGCAGGATTGAGTTTTGAAAATTACCAAAGGAATCAGTTCTTGGCCACAAAAGGACACGGACAGCCCACCGCCACTTCCACCGGTACCACTATTGTTGGATGTAAATTTAAAGGAGGAGTGATCATAGCCGCCGATACCAGAGCCACTGCAGGCAGTATTGTGGCAGATAAGAACTGTGAGAAATTACATCGGTTGGCTCCTAAGATCTGGTGTGCTGGTGCCGGTACCGCTGCAGACACTGAAATGGTGACACAATTAATAGCCTCCAATTTGGAATTGCATGGGTTATCTCAAAACAGACCACCCAGAGTTATAACTGCGTTGACGATGTTGAAGCAGCACTTGTTCAAATACCAAGGACACTTAGGGGCATACTTAATTGTGGCAGGAACTGACTCCACTGGTGCTCATTTATTGTCGGTTCAGGCACATGGATCGACTGATATAGGGGAGTACCAATCGTTGGGAAGTGGTTCATTAGCAGCCATGGCGGTTTTGGAAACCAATTGGAAGCCGGATATGACAAAGGAAGAAGCCATGAAATTATGTAGTGATGCTATTGAATCGGGTATTTGGAACGATTTAGGGTCTGGTTCTAATGTTGATTTGTGTGTGATGGAAGTGGGTAAAGATGCTCAGTTACACAGAAACTACTTGACTCCCAATGTCAGGGCTCAAAAGGCCAAGTCTTATAAGTTTCCAAGAGGTACTACTGCAGTGTTGGGCACACATATTTTGGATATTGTGGATGTTCAAGAGACGGTTATTCTGTTCAGGTCCAGCGATGCGATGGAGGTTGATGCTTAGAGTAGGCTGGTAGGCTGGTGTGCTGGTAGGCTGGTGGGCTAGTAGGCTGGTGGGCTAGTCTGGGTAAGAGGTCCAGGTGAGGAACATGAAGCCGTACGAATAACTATTAAGTCGAGTAGTATGTAGATATTCTAGATTTTTCTGCGACACAATTTTTCACATATAAACCTCACGACAATTCCACTCCTCTGCAAAAATGGTCGTCAACAACCCCAACAACTGGCACTGGGTCGATAAGAACTGTTTATCGTGGGCCAAAGATTACTTTACCGAAAACCTTGTGGGAATCAAGGGATCCAAAGGCACAAAAGAAGTAAGTGTCACATCGGTGTCTTCAGTTGAAGGTGATTGTGAAGTTTCCCAACGTAAAGGCAAAGTCATTTCATTATTTGACTTGAAACTAGTGATTCAGTACACTGGGACTCTTGACACTTCCGAAACCGAAAACAAAGTCACAGGCTCTATAACTGTGCCGGAATTGGCTTATGATACCGAAGCTGATGATATTCAGTTTACCATAGCCGTCTACAACGATAGCAGCTCCAACGACGAAATCAAACCGGTGATCAGAACAGAGCTCATTCCCCAGTTAAGAAAGGTGTTGCAGAAGTTCGGGCCCGATCTTATCGCCACCAACAGTTCCGATATCCAATTGGAAAGCGATAAAGTCAACCTGGTGTTCACTAAGGCCAACCAGGAAGCGCAAAAGTCGGCTCCTGTGTCGACCACGGCCTCCAAACCACAGGCAGCACCACCCAAGGCCGCTGCCAAGTCGGAAAAGACTGCACCAAGCACTCTGTCGTCGGTTCCGAAGTATAACACCACCACTTTGCACTTGGAGCCTGCTTTTACAGCTCCAGCTGAACAATTGTACATAACATTGTTGGACCCCCAGAGAATCGCTGCCTGGACCCGGTCACCTCCGTTGATTGAGCCTGTGCCAGCACAAGAAGGCTCGACGCTCAAATTGTTCGGAGGCTCTATAGAGACCAAAATCACTAAATTGATTGTCAATGAGCAAATCACTCAGGACTGGAGATTACAGGACTGGAAGGAGGGGCACTTTGCCAAGTTGGATATCAAGTTGAACCAGGGGTCTGGAGAAACGAAGATGATTGTGAAGTTTGACGGGGTTCCTGTGGGAGAAGAAGACCGGGTCCGGGGTAATTTTGAAGACTACTATATAAGAAGCATCAAGATCACATTTGGATTTGGGGCCGTTTTATAGTCACGTGATTAGAGTTAGAATTGAAGAGCCGTACAACCCTCTTGATCTCTTTGTCTCTTTGTCTTCTGTCTTTTGTGTATTCTCTTCTGTTCTGTCTCTTTTGTTCTGTCTCTTTTGTTCTGTCTCTTTTGTTCTGCCTCTTCTGTTCTTCCTCACTCAAAAATGTAACGCTGAGCCGCATCGCAGTGTGCAGTATCGTAGTAATTTAGCGTCATTTAGAGCCACTCTATAAAAGGGTGGAAAATTACCTTTTGATCCCGCTGCAGTAGAATTATAGAAAAGTTATAGAATAAAGTTAGAACCAGCTCCATGCACTAAACGGAACTACACAACTACAACAACAACAACAACAACAACAACAACAACTACTATTACTACTACTACTACTACTACAACAACAACAACTACTACAACTACATCAACTACAAAAAATGAGTCTATCAGATCCAAGTCTATCGGGGCTATCGAAATTATCCCACACTTTCACCACAGCCATCCAATCCGTAAGAGACTGGTATACTCGTATAATTAACAACGAGGAGAACTTCGGATTGGCACTATTGGTGTTCTCCCAGCTTTGCAATGCCGTTATGATCACCTCGTGCAAATTGTTAGTCACAGATAAAGAATATATCATCCATCCCCTTCAGATCTTATTTGTGAGAATGGCAGTGACCTACGTATTTTGTGTGTTGTACATGGTGATAACCAGGTCGGTTCCAGATGCTCCTTTCGGCAAACCGGAGTTGCGGAGATGGTTGGTGTTGAGAGGAACCGTGGGATTTGCTGGGGTTTTCAGTATGTATTTTTCATTGTTATACTTGAGTGTCAGTGATGCGGTGGCTATCACGTTTTTAGTGCCTTTGGTCACGGCTTTCCTTGCATGGGTGCTCCTACATGAACGATACTCGGTGGTGGAGGGGGTTTGCTCGGTGGTGTCGTTGGCAGGAGTGGTATTGATTGCCAAACCTAATTTTATCTTTGGGTCAGCTGGTGATAACGAAGAAAAAGGCGATGATGCCAACGAAAGCTCCTCCACGGAGAAGCGGTTGTTGGCCACCGGGGTAGGGCTTCTTGGTGTCTTGGGATCTTCTTCTGTGTACATTATCTTGAGAAAAATAGGTACCAGTTGTCACCCGCTTATATCCGTCAGCTATTTTTCAATCTCCACAGTTATCGTTACCACTGTTTCCATTGCAGTTATACCGTCTATTTCATTCACAGTTCCTCAGAATGGGTACCAATGGCTTTTGCTTTTGTTTATTGGTGTCGCTGGCTTTTTATACCAGTTTGCCTTGACGGCAGGGGTTCAAAGAGTCACTGCTTCTAAGGCCTCATTGGTGATTTATGTCCAGATGGTGTTTGCGATTTTGGGTGACTTGATGATCATGCACCATGCTCCGGGATTCTTGAGTATCTTGGGTATCATTGTCATTGTCCTGTGTACGTTTATTGTGGTCAAGACTAAAGGTGTGGATAATAGAACCGACCTTGAAAGAGACGGACACCAGCCGTTGGCACAGGACGAACTTGATGAGAATTTTAAACCCGACGAGTACCAGATGACCGACTTTATTATTGATGATGATGAAGACGAACTCAATGGTTCCAATGATACTGAACTCAACTCTGTTAGATATGCACCTGAGCAAGTGAAGCTCAACCAATAATCTTTTTGTGTTCCTTACCCTTTGACCTATTTTGCTACTTATTTAGCTAATTCGTATGTGTGTTACCTACCCACTTCAAGTTCGCCTGTGCTGTCTCTAACTTGGCCAATGTTTCGTTGATTTCATGGTGTTTAAGGAGGTGTTTGTTGCTGGTTTCGGTTAGCAGATTTAAATTCACAATTAGCTTTCGAGAATTGTTCAAGTTGACATCAATGTAATCCACCTTCAAGTAGTCATTGTCGTTGGGGTTAGATGCTAGACCTCTGATATTTTTGACCCATTTAATACTGCCTTGTTTACGGTGTGACATTTGTTGGCTGAATTTTTTACTCGCACCACTAAATCAATATGAATGGCTGCAAAATGCAGCACCAGAATCAGCCTGCAACTTTTATGGTGTTGGGATTTCGGGGTTTCTTCTACTTATGAGATACACCTTTTACTAGATGGGTAAGACATTTTAATTGTTACTTCACAGCACTTTTGGTATATAGATAGTGTACATCCAACTCAATAGAGATAAACCGATTTCAGCGAACTTGTGGATGTTGCCGTTGACCTTGCCTACGGGCCTGAGGTTCCCCGACAGAATTGTGAAAAATAAAAAAAGCAGTTACCCATTCAGATACTCAAGCCTAAGAAGATGGTTCTTTCCGAACTGGTTCTGACTCATACAAAAAAACACATCAAGAGACCAAATAACAAAACACAAAAAATGCAAAAGCTACAAAACCCAAATAAATATATAGATTAATGACATAGAAAAGCACCCCCTCAGAAGATACCGCCTTCAAACAGACGTCATATATGCCAGCAGTGCGTCCCGTAAATCCAACACCTACGTCTCTCCACAGAAAAGACGGTCGTACTTGTAAGTCTCATCCACGTCGATAGGAAGAGGAACATCGTCGTTGATTCCCTTGTATTCCACCTTACTCATCTCCTTCATCAACCTAGCTATCGGTTTTGGATACCACCGGTCATGTTTATAATCGAACCAGCCCAAATGGCCTCCAATACTAGTTGTAACCATAGTAGTATAAGGATTGATTTTGCTTTCTTCCATGGGTAAAGACCGCAACCCACAAACCGGGTCGTCCTTTGAACTGACAATGATGGTAGGCACTCTGATCTTGAATATCCGCTGGACTGGTGATGCATGTCTATAATATTCAAAAGACGTATTGAACCCAAAAAGCTTGCAAGTGAAATTTTCGTCGAAATCTCTTAAATGATTAAGATTAAAATTTTGGGGGTCTTTGTTGTACAGTTCAACCAACTGGTGGTCCTTGAGTTCGCCCTGGTAATGCTTATTCATGAGTTTGATAAGGTTTTGACACATCACCGGCGAATATATTCTATCCCCCAATAAGCTTTCCCTCAACACGTACGAACTATCGGAGAAATCCCATGGACTACCCATAACAAACGCTCCCTTGATATTCTCGTACACCGCATCTTTCTCCTGGCCTACGTAATTGGCTACAATGGCCCCTCCCAAAGAAAAGCCTATCAAAAACACTTTTTTATTGGGCCATCTCTTCTTAACATGCTCATTGACAAAGTACCGTAAGTCGTTGGTCCACAATCCACAAAATAACTGAGGACTGGTGATGGTATGGTTGGCACATCCCCTGGAGTTGATAACGACCGCATCGAATCCAATTTCCGGTTTAGTGACTTCAGTTAACACCGATCTGACGTAACTCTCAAATGAACCACCACTCAACCCATGCAACGCTATTAACAAGGGCTTGGAGTCGTCGGGGAAAATTTCCACATGGGGGTTCTTATACTGCGTTCTAGGAGGCAACTCATCTGACTGGTGTGAGGGCTTATAGCTCCAATGACTCGAATCAGAGTTTTGCTCTACCACATAGTCTGCTGCAAACGTACTTCTACCCTCCCATCTGTCGTACTTGAGATGATTCTGTCCAACGGCGTACGTCGTGTCCTCCACGTTGATGATCTCTCGTTTATAGCACACCTTATCCTGATTTTCGAACTTATTTAAAGCAGTATAAGCAGTTTGCGTGTGGCCCGAACTGAGAAGAGGGTTTACCCAATAGGAGTACCCATGCTTCATTTCGGGAGCAGCGGCGGCAATGAGTTCCGGCATGCCCACAACCGACCCGTCCTGTTTCTGGAACCGTAACGGGTTCACGGGGTTGTAATTTTCCACTCTGCTTTTGAAGTACGACATGGGATTGGATTTTTCACCTGGGATATTTTTCACTCAAGTCCTGAGTTGCTGGTGTGGGGATCTGGTGTATGGGTCTTTTTATTTTCCGCAACCCTAGTCATTTATATCCTGCACATACCCCGGTCCCTGGTGGTGGGCTGTCCGCATTGGGACTATTTGTTGCCACAAACAGTTTAAATAGCTCTCAGGAGAACCTCACAAAAATATATTTACAGTACTTCAGCATGCAACTCTCTTTATCGGTATTGACCACCATTGCTACTGGATTGTTGGCTTTATCAAGCCCTGTTGTTGCTGGTAAGCACTCTGCTAAATTGAACAAACTCCCTGTCGAAGAAGCCTTTACTGAAGCCACTTTCAAAGACTATGTTTCCCACTTGGAAAACAAGTATGTTGGGATATTTAACGCTGCTCATGGACACCCTGTGAGCTTTGGATCTCAATTCCCCGGCTCAAAGGCCCAGGTTCCTTTCATTGAACCGAGCGTCCAAGGCCATGATAGTCCTTTGACTAATTACATGAATGCTCAATACTTTACTGAAATTGAGTTGGGTACCCCAGGCCAAGTGTTTAAGGTTATTTTGGACACAGGATCTTCCAATTTGTGGGTTCCTTCAAAGGACTGTTCTTCTTTGGCCTGTTTCTTGCACACCAAGTATGACCACGATGCCTCATCCAGTTATAAGGCTAATGGAACTGAATTTTCCATTCAATATGGTAGTGGAGCCATGGAAGGGTATGTATCTACCGACAGTTTAAGGATAGGAGATTTGCTTATTCAGAACCAAGATTTTGCTGAAGCTACTAGTGAACCGGGTTTGGCCTTTGCTTTTGGAAAGTTTGATGGTATTCTTGGTTTGGCTTATAATACCATTTCCGTTGATAAGATTGTTCCACCAATTTACAACGCTATCGACCAAGGATTGCTTGACTCGAACCAGTTTGCTTTCTACTTGGGTGATAACACCAAAGATGAAAATGATGGAGGTGAGGCTACGTTCGGTGGTTACGATGATAGTAAATTTGAAGGGAAAATCACTTGGTTGCCAGTTAGAAGAAAAGCATACTGGGAAGTGTCGTTTGAAGGAATTGGCTTAGGTGACGAATTTGCCGAGTTGAAGTCTACAGGTGCTGCCATTGACACTGGTACTTCGTTAATCACTTTACCAAGTTCATTGGCAGAGATTATCAATGCCAAGATTGGGGCCACCAAGTCGTGGTCTGGCCAATACCAAATTGACTGTGATGCCAGAGAAAACTTGCCCGACTTGACGCTTAATTTCAACGGTTACAACTTCACCTTGTCGCCATATGATTATACTTTGGACGCTGGTGGAAGTTGTATTTCTGTTTTCACGCCAATGGACTTCCCACAACCTATTGGTGATTTGGCTATCATTGGTGATGCATTCTTGAGAAGATACTACTCCATTTACGATATCAAGAAAGATGCGGTTGGGTTGGCCAAGGCTGTTTAGATTTGTTTTAATAAAAGTGATTGTGATAGGGATGTAGAGGAAGAGCCACAGAAGACGAAGAACCAGACCAGACCAGAAGAGAACGTCGTGTCTTGACCAACCGTTATCCTCGTGTCTCTACCGCGCGATGGCTGGCTTTTAGCAGCCAGCCTTTGGATCAGCATCACCACGGCATTCGTAGTTGATTTAAGTTTTTTCATCCATTCTGCATCAAAACCTTAACTACCAAACCCTAACTGATCCGCTGCATATATAAACTGACGATCCCATAAAATGAAACATCCAAATCTCCTGAATCCCAATCCTCAAATTTCCAACGATCCCTATTCTTCTGACTTTCAATATTTAAGCCGGATGTCTTTGCCAAAGTCCAGTCCCAGCCAGGCATCTGATCCGTTGCAAAGATTAGAAGTGGAAACCACCTCCACAACTTCCATTCCTATATCATTTCCATATTACTATATTGACGATAGAAATAATTCTTTTGATACCTACAATTTATTGCATGCTGGTTCCGATAACCAGGACGTGTACAAAAACACCACCCATATCCAACCCAGTCCAAAGAACACATCTCCATTGGTGATGCAAAATCCTGTTGAGGCTAGTAAAGCTACTGTTGGTGGGTTGGTGGTGAAGAAAGGGTCTTCTAGCCCTGAATCATTATTACGCTTGAAAGAAATATCCAACGATGCATTTAACCCAGTACCTAAACGGTTTTCCCAGTTCATTACGGAACAGCAGCAGTTCTCCCAACGGCCTATTGATGAGCTCACTTCCAACACCACGTCAATTGGATCTGATTCCGTGAATAGTCCCATAAACCGTCCACGCAAGTCCTTTTCCACCATGTCTACCAGAATGAAGGGCACTGGAAACTCGGCGGTCATGAGGTCTAGCGGAAGAAGATCAAATGCAGGCATGAGATCTAGTGGGGATCACAATTTGGCATCTAGTGGTTCTATAAGATCACAGGCCACGATTTTTTCAACCAGACAGGAAGAACAGGCCTTGGTGCCTGTCGTCAGTGAAAGCTCGTCTTTGAAGAGACGTAGTGCTATCAAGTCGAAGCAAGGGGGTTTTTTCTACAGAATGAAGTTACGGTTGAAGAAGCTTTTGAAGAAACTTAGAATAAACCGGTTCAGAAGAACAGCATCTTCTAAGAGAACCGGAAATAGTATTAGAGTGAAAAGTGGAAATAGCATCAGAGTGAAAAGCCGGACTATCATACGCAAGGAGAGATCCAATCCGAAAAACCAAACCATACGAAGACTAATGAGTATTTCCAGTCCTGTTACCAACCCACGTTTGGGTAAAGGAAATGCTAATAAGGTTAGCACATTGGATGACGACTTGAAGTACGAGGCCGGGGCTCCTAAAGAAAACGTCAATGTCGATGGCAACGGTAATGGTGCTATGAAGATGAGCCAGTTGACCCATTATATCGACCAGCAGCAGGGCTTATACTTGACTAATATGAACAAGAAAGCCAATTCTATCAATTATGGCACTTCTCCTTCGGTGCAGTACAAGGATAAGAATCTTTACGACCAAATTGAAGAAGTACCGGTTAGTGAAGCTTCTAGTGTGCCTCCCCCCGTCCCAAAGCATGGGGTCAACCAGTCCAATCAGACAATACTAGGAAGCTACGAAGATTTGGTGCAATTATGGAGAAATTATTTAATCCATGTGGTATTGAAGAGGATCCAATTAAGGCAGGAAATCACCTACTTCCAGCAGCTTTTGGTAGGCCAAGACAAGGGTATATTTGTGGACTCCGACACTGTTGGGCTTTCGGGATATGGAACTGAATCAGAAGCCACTTTAGAAAGCGACACCGAAGTCATGAGTCAAACTTCGCTTGGTGATAGTGCTTCTGAGAGTGGGACATTGTCTGATTCTATGGCCTCCAGTGACTACGGTGCCAAGTCTGAAACCGAAAAGGTGTACACACGAGATGCAACTACTGAACAGTTTGACAGAAGATTCAATAGGCAGTCGATGTTGGGAGAGATGCTTGACTACCACTCTGATGGTGATGAGACTGATCTGATGTCGTCTGTGAGCAGTGCCAGCGATACGTCCTCAACTAGACAGAATAGTATTGACAAGAAGTACAGTATCAAGCAAAAGAAGTTGATGCGTTCATTGAGCTCTATGTCAAGCAACAACCGAGCCACCAGTTCTATGAAAAGATCAGCTGGCTACCAGCTTGGATTGAACCTAGTGGAATAAATTCGGTTCTTACTGGAATAATGAAAACAACAGGTGAAGTGTTTCTTTAATCAACGTGAATAATGTGATATTACTTCAATCAACACGAATAATGTGAAAATACCTATTCTGCTTTCTATACGTGAAATATGCATTTCATTCGACTATAAACAATATCAATATATACAAGGTCAAGATATTAAATAGTATTCTACTTATAATTGAAAGGTGTTGAACACAGATAAGACTCTTAATTTCATAAAAACGTCAACTCATCTAAGAGCTTTGGTCCTTGTTTTCGTTTTGGTCTTGATCTTGTTTGTATAATTTTTCAAAAACTTTCAAGGATTCATTTTGTAACTCTTCGGTCTTGGTCTTCAAATCAGCTGGGTCAACTTCTTCGCCAGATTGAGCCTTAACAGCGACTTCTCTTAAAGTACCAATTAATTCCTTCAATTTATCGGCATCAGCAGCGTCGAGCTTTTCTTTGAATTCATTC
Source organism: Yamadazyma sp. yHKS699 (assembly GCA_030580295.1). Lineage (NCBI taxonomy): Eukaryota > Fungi > Ascomycota > Pichiomycetes > Serinales > Debaryomycetaceae > Yamadazyma > Yamadazyma sp. yHKS699. The sequence continues at coordinate 624,669 of JAKTSQ010000001.1, read as the reverse complement.
AAAGAGTTTTCAGTGTCGTTACACAATTGATCAGCTCTGTTGGCAGATTCAATGGCATCTCTTCTGGCTTTATCGGATTCAGCAAACTTTTCAGCATCACTGACCATCTGTTCAATTTCAGCATCTGACAAACCTGAAGATCCAGCAACAGTGATGGAAGCATCCTTGTTGGAAGCCTTGTCTCTGGCAGAAACCTTGATGATACCATCAGTGTCAATATCGAAAGTGACTTCAATTTGTGGAACACCCTTTGGAGCTGGTGGAATACCAGATAAAGTAAAGTTACCAATCAACTTGTTGTCTCTGGTCAATTCTCTTTCACCTTGGAACACTCTGATTTCGACAGAGGTTTGACCAGCAGAAGCAGTGGAGAAAATTTGGGATTTCTTGGCTGGAATAGTGGTGTTTCTGTTGATTAATCTGGCAAACACACCACCCATGGTTTCAATACCCAAGGACAATGGAGTGACATCCAACAACACAACGTCAGTGACGTCACCGGCCAAAATACCACCTTGAATGGCAGCACCCATGGCAACGGCTTCATCAGGGTTGACGGCCTTGGATGGTTCTTTACCGAAGATGGATTTGACGGTTTCGATAACCTTTGGCATTCTCGACATACCACCAACCAAGATAACTTCAGAAATGTCGGAAGTGGACAAACCAGCATCTTTCAAAGCTTTCTTACATGGGTCAACGGTTCTCTTGATCAATGGTTCGACTAAAGATTCGAATTGAGATCTGGAGATCTTTTGGTTGATGTGCTTTGGACCGGAAGCATCGGCAGTAATAAATGGCAAGTTGATTTCAGTAGAAACGGTGGAAGATAATTCAATCTTAGCCTTTTCAGCGGCTTCTCTGATTCTTTGAATGGCCATTCTGTCCTTTTGTAAGTCAATACCAGACTCTTTCTTGAAGGTTTCAACAATGTTTCTGACAACAGCAATATCGAAATCTTCACCACCCAAGTGAGTGTCACCGTTGGTGGACTTGACTTCAAACACACCGGCACCGATATCCAAAATAGAAATATCAAAAGTACCTCCACCTAAATCGAAAACAGCAACAACTTCACCATCGTTCTTTTCCAAACCGTAAGCCAAGGCAGCAGCGGTTGGTTCGTTAACAACTCTCAAAACGTTCAATCCGACAATCTTACCGGCATCTTTAGTGGCTTGTCTTTGGGCGTCATTGAAATAAGCGGGACAAGTGACAACAGCATTTTTCACCTGTTTACCCAAGTTACCTTCAGCAGTTTCCTTCATTTTGTTTAAAATGAAACCACCGATTTGTTGAGGAGAGTATTTTTCACCTCTGGCTTCGATCCAAGCATCACCGTTTTCGTGCTTGACAATCTTGTAAGGAACTTGATTTAAATCTCTTTGAACTTCCTTATCTTCAAATCTTCTACCGATCAATCTCTTGGTGGCGAACAAAGTGTTTTCTGGGTTGACAACAGCCTGTCTTTTGGCAGGGATACCGACCAATCTTTCACCGTCTTTGGTGAAGGCAACAATAGAAGGAGTAGTTCTTCCACCCTCAGAGTTTTCAATGATCTTTGGAACTTTACCTTCCATGACAGCGACAGCGGAATTGGTGGTACCTAAATCGATACCGATAACCGATCCACTTCCGGCAACACTGGATTGGTTACGGACCAAGACTGGGAGTCTGTTACCAATAGATTTGATAGAACTTTTGGCAGATAACATTATTATATTAATGACTTAAAAGTACAGTTTGAAGTTAATTTTCACTGAAAATTTTTTGCTCTTATAAAATGACTGCGACGAAAATCTCCATTACCCGGAAAGAAATTCTAAGAAATTCGAAGTGGGCGGCACACGATTGCCGTGTGCGGACTTTTGCAGCTATTATATTGACTAAACCTTTTTATTAGTACATAAACTACCTGATAATACACAATAAGAATGGAAGGGGGAACGTTTGGAAAAGCTGTGTTTTGGAAGATCTGAATGGTCGGGTGTATTTTTGGGAACAACGAGGTCTTTGGAAGTGATGAGATGAGCATATTTGATTGACAAGACAAAAGAGCTGTCAAGGGTCAGAGGAGTTCTAGTAGACCACAAAGATGGCGTCCAGACCACAAAGAAAGTGTAACAGACAACAAGGATGGCATCGTAGATCACAAAGTCAGGGCAAGACAAGACAAGACGAGCCGAGGCAAGACAGAACAAACCACACACCCAACACTCAATCACATAAGAAGATCCTGCGGAAGATTGCCGTTCATCACCCACGTCAAAGACTTGTCCCCCCGAAACTTCTCAATGTACGAGATTATCTCGTCTGCAGACTTGTTATACTTCTGCATCCCCCTCTTAATCGCATCACATAGTCTCTTCCGTCTCTGAAACCTCTTGGACTCTTTAGACCGAGAATCTCCTCTCCATTGAATCTTTCCAAACTTCTGGTCCAAATCGCACAACGGTGGTTGGCCCTTGAACCCTTTATAAAACTCGTCGTAGATTTCCTGCACCGTCATGGGGTTGTGAATAAAATCAATAGAAATTTTAGGCCGCTTGGTTTCTGCCGAAGGTGGAGCCGGTGCCTTTCTTCTGGCTTTCGACTTGTAGTCCTGCAAGTTGTTCATATCCACATTGTCAACGGGATCGCCAGATAACCCATTGACAGACGACAACGACGACCCCACTTGCAATTGGGGATGGATATTCCCGTCCAACAGTGGTAATGCGTCTTGAGGCACCAGCCCCGATGAGATGTGGGTGTGGGGATGTGAATGGTGCAGTTGCAGAAGCACCAGGTGGTGTTGTGACTGCAGGGGATGGTGCAGCGGGGAAGCATGGTGTGACGATTGGCGTTGGAGTTGGTGGTGATGGCCCAAATTGCCGTGGCCGTTGTGGTTGCTGTCGTCCGAAACCACCGGCACGTCCACACTGACATCGTTGACGGAGTCCTGGATCAGCGATAACGATAAAAGACTGTTGTTTTCGTTCTTTAACAAGTCCGATACCAAATTGGACATTCTATCGAGCTTGGTGCCTTGGAATTGTACTGTATCTCTTAGCCGCTTGATTTCTTCATTCAACCGGTACCGGTCGTTTTCCACTGCTTGTAGCCGGTCGGCTAGTAATTTGACCTGGTCTTCTAAGCTCATTTCGATATATGATAAGCTGCTCAGTTGTCGTCAAAACAAAAGTCTCCAAAAAAACAACAACGAGATTGAGACGTGGAGGAGTAGATTGAAGGGATTAAATTGTGGAATTGAGGTCCGGCGGTGTACGTGGGGATCAATTCGGAGTTTGTGAGATGGGATGACTTGGATGGCTTTATTGGCACTGTTTTGATTTGGATGTCTTGAGTTAAAAAATGTCGAACTTTTTTTCGTTCACTCCTGGGAGTAATGTGAAACGACTTTTGTGTGGTCGGGACACGACCGTGGACTTTGACAGAGTATGGTCTTGATGGTCTTGGTGGTCTTGATGGTTTTGTTAGTCTTGTTGGTATTTTGCGGCCTAGACCACTAGCTAGATCACCGGCTCCTTCTGCTCGATGTCCACGTGGTACTGTAGGTCGTAGTAGTCGATTGGAGCCACCATATCTGGACCAAAAAGAACAAGCAAACCCTTGAAATAACCGTCTTCCTCGAGTTGTATAACCCGACACTGGACCGTGTCTCCATAAAGCGTGTGTGCCATCCTGTTTATATCGTCCATGTTGGAAGATTTGGGGAGAAAGAGCCCGAAATTCTTCGATAGCCTGGAAAACGATTCACATAAATAAGTAAACGTCAACGGGCTCATGTCGTTCAAATTGAACGAATTGGCCGTCTTCTGGTACAGTATCCCACCCCACGGTGGCGAACAGAAGATGAAATCAAACGGTTTGTCGTTATTCTGGAGTGTTTCAGGGATCCAGTCGGTTGAACAAGCAAAATGCTTCCAGTCACCAGTAGCGGTCCAAATCTTGTCACTGACATCGTAGACTTCGGCATTGTGGACGGTGCAAAACACGTTTGTGGCATTGACGTCCACAGCCCCCACTTGGTTGAATAGCATGGCAAATTGGATCGTATTGCCGCCTCCTCCACAACACACATCTAGCACATTTTGGGCGGCTGGCAAGAGCTGTTTGACGATGGCGGCAACGGCGGCGGCCGTATACTCTGGCGTGACGGAATACCAGAGCTCTGACGACATAAACACCCCTTCGTCGTACTTGCTGAAGAGACTGTACCGTCTTTGCCAGAACTTCTTTAATTCGGCCGGCAATGTGCTTTTCGTGTACATGAGCATCTCTCCTAAGTCGGGGGACACTTGTGTGTCATTCGAATGGTGTGTGTGGTCGTTGCTTCCTTTTGTGTCGGTACGTTCGTGGCCATTTCTTGCTTTTATGTCGATATACTGGGGGCTATTTCTTCCAGAGCTCATCTTACTTTTTTTCGTGTCTCATTTTGCAATCAATTTATTCTACTATACAAATACCTCTAACAACCGTACAAATTGCTACACAAAAGCCTTGTTCATGACGCCAACGCTCAGACAGCGCTTAATGACACTAGATGAAGTAGATATTCTCCTTATCTTGCATCAACACGTTTTCGTCCTCCAAAAGTTTCACTCCCGCCATAAACTCCTCCATCTGGAACTGGTCCTCCTGGGAAATATCACTGTTCACTTCGTCCAATACCTGCTGAAGCGTGGCAGATCCAGTGGTGTTGGCAAAGGTGTCAGACTCCAATACCTTGGCCATGATCTCTCTCAACGTCTCGTACCTCTGGGTGCTGATATTGGCAACATTACCCGAGTTATTTTGGGCCTCAGATAACGGACGGGTCTCTGGTTCCTCAAACTCTTCGTCGGGCGTCTCCGGTTCATCGTCCATGCTGTCTTCGTCCCGGATATGTAAGTTGTCAAACACCTGGTTGACGTCTGTTTCTGCTCGCCTGGTTCTTTGCGACGTTCTGGTGGGTCTGGTACCTTCGTAATCGGCATCGTGGCTGGAAAGGTCGTCTTCTTCGTCGTCGGATTCCACCTCCACGCTGTTCTTCTTGGCTCTCTTGGTGGACTTTCTGGCAACTTCTTTGAACAAAGCGTACCTCAACATTTCTTCCGCCAATTGAGCATCTTTCACCTCAATCAACTTGGACAATCTGACCTTGGCGTGGGCCGTGGCCAATCTGATCAACGTTTCCAATGTTCTGGCGGTGATGGGGGCGGTGTTTCTTTGGTTGTTGTCAATCAAGTCGTTTCTCAAACTGGAATATGTTCCCACAATGTAGTCACTGGCCTCTTTGGTCAAAACTGGCTTGATTCTCTGTTTGGCGTACTGAATGTACTTCTTCAAGAATGGGATGGAGAAGATGTTGGCATTCCGGTCGCTGACTCCTGGAGGCAAGAAAGCGTTGAATTTCTGGTAAATCGACTGTTCCTGTTCATCTTCAGGTTGATCATCTCCTCCCACTGCCAATGAGATATTGGACTTTTCTCGAATGGGTTCTCCCTCCAGCATTCCTTGTGGGATGTACCGGTGCATTCTCAACACGTGTTCACTGATAATTCTGTCTCTGGTATCATTAATATCGTCGGTGACCACGAAAAGCAAATCGAAACGAGATAATAACGAATCTGGTAACGCAATGTTCTTGTGGGGGTCTTTATGAACATCATATTGTCCGAAAACAGGGTTGGCGGCCGCAATAACCGAACACCGGGCGTTCAAGGTCGTGTGGATTCCGGCTTTGGCAATGGTGACGGTTTGTTGTTCCATCACCTCATGAATAGCCACTCTATCGGCGTCGTTCATCTTGTCAAACTCATCAATACACACCACTCCTCTATCGGCCAACACCATGGCACCTGCTTCCAATCTCCGTTCTCCTGTTTCCTTGTCGGACGTCACAGCAGCCGTTAAACCAACACCAGAAGATCCTCTACCAGTGGTGGCTATAGCCAAAGCAGCGGTGTTCAAAACGAACCGTAACACTTGAGATTTGGCAGTAGAAGGGTCTCCCACCATCAAAATGTTGATATCACCTCTCAAATGGGTCCCGTTGTCCAAATTCTTCTCCACCCCACCAAGAAGCATCAATAACACTGCTTTCTTGATATAATCGAATCCGTAGATGGATGGAGCCAACGAGTGAGATAACATGTCAAAAATCTTCTTTTCTTTGGACAACTGGTTGATGTTCCGGATATCCTGGTCCGTGAGCTTTTCTTGCGAGGCCACACCCGTAGACCGGGCATGTAATGGGTAAATAGAATTAGCCAAAATCACGGTTTTGAAAGCAGTATTATTATTGTTTCCACCTCCCAAAGCTCTGTAAACACCCACCACTTGAACTCTGTCACCGGGCTTGGTCATATCCACCAAATCATCATCCAAAACCACGTCCACAGACCGAGGAAGTTGACCTGCTGGGGCGTGTTCCGGCATTTCTTGAATCGACACTTTTTGGTGGTCTCTGTAAGTAGAATAACCGTACTCCGTGGTCAATTTGTTCCCTTCCAAATCTTCGGTGGGGTAGATAGCGGCAGTGGAAATAGGGTCAAAAGAGGTGGTCTGGTCTCTGTATTCCCTGGCGTAGAATCTGCTGGTCTTTTCGGCATAATGAACAGACCGAACAATCTTGGGTCTGATCAAAGAAGCTCGAGTCACAATACCTTCTATGGAAACCATTTTGGATAAGTGGGAAGACGTGATGGATCTGGCGGTCACGTGGTTGTCTCCAAACGCTCCTTTGAATGATAAGTAGAACTGCTGGTCTCTGTCAAATTCAGGATATTCCCCACTGGATTGATCATACATGAAAATAACCGTTTCTTTTAAAGCTCTTTCAAACGCTGGTAAGTATTCGGAGGGCCGGTCCAATAAGCCTCTCCATAAGTCTCTATCAAAGTCTCTGACTTCATCTAAAGACACGGTTAATCTGAATTTTCCTTTCATTAACATATCTTTAATTTGCCGTTGATATCCCACGTCGTTTACGCTGAGACTTGACAAGAAGTCCTGGAACTTCTTGATCCTCTCAGTGAATTGAGCATCTGTGAGACTGGCCTCTCCTAGCAAATCTGTGTTGTCCATATTGGTGATGTAGGAAAAGAATAAAGTAAAGAAATAGAGAATCTATCGCGGTCAAATTTTTTTAAATTGACGAGACGTGTTTCATTACCTTTCCCAATTGGGTTAAATTATATAATGGTAGAGGCACGTATTACAATACCCATCCCTTTAAGTACACTGATTCTGCTTCGGTGTCGTGTTGGAACAAGTGGTCCCATGTGTCGAACTCCAATGCGGCCATGCCCTTGTACCTTTTGTTGATTTCCGAGTCAAACAAACTCTTATATGACCAGTCCAAGAAGTCTTCAAGGTTGTAACTGGGTTTTCTGAATGGTTCATTGAAAAGTTTGGCTAGTGTGGAAATATTGGGGTGGTAGTGGTCCATCAACGCTTCCAATTCCCACAACGACGAATTGATGGCGTTTGTTTTTAAGGGGTCGGTTTCTTTATCGTCATATGGGTCAGTGTAGTCTTCTGGGGCATCTGGATTCTGAATCATCACCATACAACTAGGGTGTCTCTTCAACAAGTTGTAGATGAAGGGAATGATAATCACCACCCCGGGAGCGGGGCCGGAAACCGATAAGGATGCCAATCTCTTGATAAACGAAGCCACTAGCTGAGACGACAAATGGGTGGAACTCAAAAATAAATCCGTCAATCTGAAAAATCGGGATCTATATCTGTTGTACAATAAGTTGGGAGTCAACAAGGAGTACAACTTGGTATAAAAGTCGGGGTACTCCAAGTTGTACAATTTCATAAGCTCGTATAAGGAATTCAAAGACAAGATTTGAATAATGAGATCGGAAGTGTTATAACTGTCGGTCAAAAAGTCCATTAACCGGGATGGTTGCGAAAGGTAGGGCAACACCCGTTTGGATGCAATCGAAAGGAGCGATTTGTACTGGTTGGAAGAAAGCTTCATTGATAAAATGGCAAAAAGCGTGTCTTGAAATGTCTTCTTCAAACTTGAGGTCTTGTACACGGATGTGGGTAAGTTTTTGGTGGAAGTTCTGGCGTCTTTAAGATTGTGGATATGACCTTCAAACGAAAGCTTCTCTGTGATGGTGGTGTAGTATATGGCAAACGCTCTTTTGGCACCGGTAGCCTCATGCTGTGAAATAATGTCTTGTAAGCAAAGAAAAAAATAGTATTGAAGATCATAATATTTGTTAACCTTTTCCTGGAACTCCAAAAACACAAAGCTGTCTATTTTGTTGTCTGGCAACACAGACCCTATGGTTCCCGTGACAAAAGTCGTAATTAATGCCTTATATGTGGTGGTAGCAAAAAATAGTTCGTCTTTAGCTCTGAAATATTCTGTTTCCAATTTGATGAGCTTGAGATACACATCGAGCATATCCAATTGTAAGGACGACTTGAAACTCAACTCCTGTGACAAAAACTCTAGAATTATGCCCTTGAATGTGTCATATTTATCCACTAGCCATTTCACCAACACCACTTTCTTGTCATCATACTTTTTGTGCAATTTCAACAAGCCCTGCTGGAACAAGTACTGGAATACCAGGTACAATCCAGATGTGAGCTGACGGCCCGATGCCTCTACCGCTTCGTCTTCTTGTTTGATCAAAATATCTTTGATTTTACTGTACTGGTTGAGTAAAGTGACAATATCATTATAATTAGCGTCTCCCTTAACGGCTTTCAGAATCGACTGGATCCTTTCCACAGAAAGCACTGTGTCTTCGGTCTTTGGTCTCTTCGGCGACTTTTTTGCGGCGTGGCTCTTTCTTTTAGGTGCCATTGTGATGTAGTAAATTTTATGTCTAGCTCATCTTATTCTCAATAATTGAATGGTTGGTGCACGCTTTTTTCTGAGTATTTGAAGAAAAATTCGGCCATGGATTTTTCTTCTTTATGACCTTCCATGTTTTATAAACATGATGATATCTCGCGTAGTTACATTACAATTCCCGGAGTTTTCTCTATGGGGGTTTCGTACGAAGCCCCAGGGTTTTAGTGGTGACGATGTTTGGCGCAACAATCTTGTTACTTAATACAAACATGAGAGCTTCTGATTCCATGGAAGGTCTGTAAAAGAGTAGGTAGTGGCGTATGCTTGTCTTTTCGACTGTGCCTGTACTTTTCCAACTGTGCTTGTACTTAGCACTTTGCACTTTTGCGTCTCTTCTCGTACTCTGCTGCCTCTGGACACCTCATGCCCGATAAGAACGGACGTGCTGTGGAATTTTGACATGAACGTTTGAATAGACATGAACGTCCGAATAGACCATGAATGTCCCGAATACGACACATTCTCCAATCGCCTCTTCATCCCCTCATCCTTCACATCTTCACTACATCACATACGTAAATGATATTAGTATTAGTAAACTAATTATACATGAGTTTTAAATAAAAGTTTCGTAAGGAACTGGAGCTAAAGTTTGTGGAACGTTACCTTCAGTAGACACGATTCTAGCATCTCTTGGTTTGACTGGTTGTCTCTTTAATAAAACTTGTTCACCCTTGGCTTTGGCTTCTTTTTTCAAGGCAGCGTTAGTCTTAACTCTGTTTAAAAACTCTTGACGACAAGCAGAGTGTTTGATGTGTTCAACTCTGATGTTAACTCTCTTTTCAAGGTATCTGTGACCGACAACTTTGTTGATGATAATACCAACGGAAGACTTGGTGACGTTGTAAATAATACCAGTTTTACCGTGGTAGAATTTGTGTGGCATACCCTTTTGGACAGCACCATTGACCTTGATATCGACAATGTCTCCGACTTTGTAGGTCTTCAAGTAGGTGGACAATGGAATGGTACCATGCTTCTTGAAATCACGTTGGAAAGCGTAACGAGTACGAGATCTGTAACCGTGTGATTTACCCATTTTTCAGTATATTAAAAGTAAACTTTGGTAAAAAAATTTATTGGAAAACTTTTGAGATTTTTCACTGCATTGATTTTTGGTGATGAAATCGAGGGTTAAAAGCAGTCACGCGGTCACGTGATACAGTGCTCGAAAGTGGCTCCCTTTAGATATTGCTACAAATCTGGTAGATGGGGACCGGTTGATGTGTACTGTGGACTGATGTGGGCTGGTGTAAGGGTGGGTAGCAGATATTCTGTTTGGTAGACCCAAAAGCTGGGGATGTGTCTGAAAATGTGGTGTAGATGTTGTAGCTCTTGTGTGTAGAAAAGGGCCCATACACCATCACTAGCAGACAACTATCACGTGTAATCTACGACCCTTTGGTATCTTTGTTTCAATTTGATCATTTGATTTGATTTGATCATTTGATTTGAACATTTGCAGCATTCCAACCCATTTGCAGCAACTCGCGATGAGATAAACAAAACTATCATGTTCAAATTTCTAGTACTAAATCCCCTGAACAAGTCGGAGGAGATCATCAAAAAGGCCAACGTACAGCATGAGCGGAACGGGTTTGAGCTGGTGATTCTTTTGAACCAAATTCCGCCGCTGGCTGCAAAATTCGACGTTCCTGCTTACTATTCCAAAACCGGCTCTGAGACCGAGTCTGATGATAATACTTCTGGTGTGGAAGGAATCGTGAAGCTCAGTTGTGGCGTGACGTTGGGGTTCGTGGACGGACTCCCCGAGGCGTACGACGGCAGAATCGATATTTTGATAACCCCAAAATGGCCATCGAAGATTTTGAATAAGTTCACTAAAGATGGCACTGTATCAGTGGATTTCAAAATAGACAATTTGGTGACCAAGTACAAACCACGGTATGTTTTCAGCACCGGAGAGTTCTACGAATATGGCCCATTCCAGTTTGAAGACGGTACATCCACACGATTTGTAAGTTTGAGTCGTGAAGGAGAAGGTAAATGGTTCTATGCATTCAATTTCCCATTGGTGCCCAGTGACGCCAAACCGGCAGATTTGACGGTCAATCCGTTTGTGGAGTCCAAAAAAAGGCTGCTTGATGAAGAAGCAGTTGAAACCCCGGTCAAAAAAGCGAAAGTGGTGCTCCCACAAGACTGCTTCTTCTGTTTGTCTAATCCCAAGGTAGAAACACATATGATCATAACTATTGAGAAACTGGTATACTTTACGGTTGCAAAGGGTCCGTTGACGCGATCCAATGCACAAATGCCATTCTCGGGACACGGGATTATCATTCCAGTGGAACACTCTCCCCTTTCAAATGTGGTTGTGGAAGAAGAGATGGCTGAAATACAACAAAAGTTGTACCGCCGGTTTCAAGAGAAATATCCTGATTTGGTTTTGGTGACGTTTGATTTGAACCTAAACAAAAATGTCCATTATCATAAGCAGTTCTTGCCAATAAATAAGAAGTACTTGCAGGAGGACAATTTCCAAAAAGTGCTTGAAGAGAAGGTGCAGATTAACAACGAAAAGTACTTGAAGAACCACAAATTGAACTTCGAAACAACCGACGCTTTGGACATAACCAAACAGTTTATCCGGTTTGAAGTGTTTGAGAGTGAAAAGCCTACCACCTACGTGAGTGTTATTGAAGACGATAGTAAGATTATTGATTTGCAATTTCCTAGACGTGTTTTATCTTACATAATAAGGAGTCCCAAGAGGTTGTACTGGGACAAGTGCCAGCAGCCGAAGGCCAAGGAGACGGAAGACTGTGAGCAGTTCAAGAAGTTCTGGAATTAAACAACTAGACTGGCAGCTGCTTCTTTTTCACATCGAATACAGCCGCAGGTGAAGAACCACTCACCCAACTGTTTTCTTCGCATCTCAACCGACTCATCCAAGTAGTTGCCGTAATCAATGCATAATTCCTCGTTCTTTTGGATGTCTTTTGTAGTTATGAAATGGAGCTTATTGCCAATTCTCTTTTTCATGATATTTGGAGAGCATGAGTGGTTGAAAAAAGACCCACTGGGGTACACACCATACCCCAAGAACTCTTTATCACCTTCCCCGACTGACCAAATACCAAATGCATTAGTTAAGTTATTGCCTATTATCAACCGGATATTCAATGGGGTGATAAATCTCTGGTATTGCTGTGGACTCGTTAACTTCAAGAACTTGTATATGGTTATGTACGAGCTTAGGAGCTCTCTGAACTTCAGCACCTTCAGAATCTCGTTGGACTGTAGAAATCCAAAAAGCTCTGTCTCGATATTTAGTGCATCTGATACGCTCAACTCAGATAAGAATTTTGATTGAAGCGTCGAATCGGTATCATTTTTGTGTTTCACATACATCCTGTGTAACACGGTTATGACATATTTGATTTCCAAGTACTCTGAATCGTTAATTTTAGGAATCAATGCAGGCCATTTTGTTCTTTTCATTTTATCGATTTTCTGATTCCACACCTCCACTTCTTCCCACTTTCGTTTTATCAAATGCACAAACTGCTGGTCATCCATGATGATGGAGTCCAGTTCTTCGTCTGTGTGAAGCCTGGCCTGAAGTTTGTCTGTCGTCAACAAGGAATTACACAATAATTCCGAATCATCTTCACCAGTGAAATTTTCCACACATTTGTCTGAACAAAAGTATAGAAACTGGTTTTTGAACCCCGCTACCGTATACCTTGTCTTCATAACTTCACCATAGTTGTATTTGAAGCAGTTTTGGCACACTTCCTTCTTGAAATCTCTTGATATAGTAAAGCCTAGTGGACTACAAACTAATATTTCTGTACCTCGTGGAATATGGCCATAACTAAAGCAGCCTTTTCCGCCATATTTTGTTTCGGAGATTTGAAATACTGGTGATATCTGCGATAGTATATCGTGTTCTTTGTCAACCAACGTGACTTCTTCACACGGCACGTCCATGGTTATAAATAATGAATTTTATATTTGACACGAAGAGATGAGACTTTATCAATGCACGCATTTTAGCAGCATTTTTAGCAGCCTATTCTGATAAGATAAGCGTACACTTTTTGGGGACGAGGAGGCAGGGAATGTATTGTATGGGGTGCGAGTGATGGATCTTGGTGGGTGATGTTCTTTTTCACGTGAAATTGTCTTTGAAATTTTAATTACCTTCTGTAATTGTTCTGTTTCTGCAGTGTAATTAGCAATTGGTTTGGTCACGTGGCTTTCTGTATTTATCCAACTCTCTATTGGATTCTGTGGTGGCATTGACGGAAGCGACAGACGTGTTGGTTGTGCCGATTGTGTATCCATTTGTCTTCCCCACCTCGTATATATGCAACATTTTGTCATTCTCGTATTATTTTCAAGGGCTCGTAAAATTCACATATTTTTAGGTTTGTGGGCTACTTAGAAGAAGAATGTGCTAGTACTTACGCCCATCTTGTGAATGCACTTGGTGCCGGAAAACCCAAGAAGTTTTTCGACACGAAGGTTCCTGAGGTGGCTATTCAATATTACGACGATTTGACTGAAAAGTCTACTATCACAGATTTGGTTGTCAGTATTAGAGGTAATGAATCCAAGCACAGAGAAGTCAACCGCACGTTTGTCAATATGAGCCAGTCTCAAGATAGAAATCCCTATGCTTTTTTCTTGGAGAAATCATAACCAACTAACGATCTGAAGCACCACCGGCCTGCTGGTTGGAAAAGAGAGGATTATGTGATTATTGAAACACCTGAGCCCAAGGGGACTGAGGAGACCCAGCTTACTGAAGAATATAGGAATGGGGCCCAGGTCACCCATCAGCCAGTCACACGACTAGAATTTTGTATTCAAGGAGGGTTTAGAAATTAATGCATTAACTACTTCTGGTTTAGGTTTCAGTGCTTCTGAAACCACTACATGAACCAACCTGATTACTATGATTTCATCCAGCTGGGTTTTCGGTCGGCTGGGGAGAAAGAAAGTCTGAGTAATATCTCATCTAAGTACTCCATCTGCTTAGTCTGCTCATCTTTCTCAGCTTCACTTAAGGTCGCTTGCGAGTACATGACCTTGAGAGTTAGGGCTGTTGGAGTATACCCGGGGTCGCCGAGTTTACACACCCAAACTCTCGCATCAAGCTTGTTGCCTCGCTGGTACTTTTTTAAACACAACTGAAACACGATACTGACGGCAACGTCGCTGATAATGAAAACCCTGGTCCTTCCCACCTTACAACACCTCAAGGCCTGCATGAAAATCTTCTGGAATTTTGGTTTCAAAGAACCCATATTCTCTGTTTCTTTCAATCTGTGTTTCCCTTCGACAAGAAACTCCTCTAACCCCACATGCTTGTTTTCAACAAAGATTAGCATCCTCCTTCCATTTTCGTCTTCCATCCAGATCAGAATATCAGGTTCTAATCCTAATATTGGTTTTCTGCTCACGAATACTCCCAAATCCATACGCTGCAACAACTTCACACAAGGTATTACAAAAGTGTTATTACAGGTATTTTGTATAGTAGATTCCAGGTCATCTCTTGAATCTATTTCTATCTCTTTATGAAGTTCGGTCTCGAATAAGCTCCTAATCCAATCATATGCATCTTCATCGCTTTGTTTTTGGAGCAATTGGTATATACTTTCATCTAATGAAAGAATGGGTGTTCGCCACCAGTCATCTGGAAATGCCAGAAACTCGACATCTATGCCAGAAGAATCAACATGACTTGTAGGAGCCCTAACTACCCCAGGTAGGCTCACAATTTTTGGAGGAAACATAATAAGTAGGGTCCACATAAAAGGAGCCACGTTCCGGTTTTTAGATCTGGTAGTCTTTACCTTACCTACCTCAGTTGTGCTGTCTCGGCACATCTCCTCTATTTCGTATTCATAATGGGCAACTAAGTTTGGATCGTTAAATGATGCCACTAACTCGGGGTTTGACAATATCAGCCAAAATGGTCTGGGGCCCGTGGCTGTGGTTGCGAGTTCTTTGAACAGAAGCGTCGATGGGGAAGCTTCATCCTCATCAAGGGGATGTACGTCGTACATCCTGCCTCTGTGGTTGGAATAATTGTAAGAATTTTTGAGTGTTTGAGTGTGGGTGCAAATAGAATTAAATCGTGATTTACAATACGTGCGATTACCATGTTCCTAGTAAACATATTGGCCATTCTCTGTCTCATAGTATGATTTCGGTTTATTTTCGTACACAATTCCTTTAGCCATTAGTGGCATTGGGACCTGTGTACAAAAGACACATCCCACTTAACCACAGTACTTTTTGCAGGCTTTCCAGCGTGGATTTAGTTCCACCTTGTATACAGGACGCGATTCCACTATACACTAATTACAGTTACCCGGACCCGAGATCCACAAGGCACCCACCGATTCACTTGTCAAGTAAAAGGCAGGGTCGGGGAGGAGTGTTTCTGAAATCGGATTACTTCACTTTAAGTGTTTGGTAGTTTGGCTGCAAAAAGACGTGCCCGCCTCATTTTCCTACACAAATTGATTATCGACTCACCACATCCCCCTTGTATGATACACACATCTTAATCTCTGCCAGATGCACCGAAAACGCCCCGATTAGGGTAGGTTGATGTCGAGCTAATACTTTCGGGAGCTCCGGGTGGATACTACGGTGAATATCTTCATCGAATGCTGTTTATGCATTGCTTAAGATTGAGAACTGTAAACGTTTTCCAGTTGCAAATTCAACTCTTGATGATATCGATGAAGAGCTTAACCCAATACGCAAACTCAGACACTGTATGTGATAATTTAGGTATATATATCGTTGTTTAGATTCAATATCCCACCAGGAAACACTTGAAAGAAAGCAACGCTAAGCAAAGTGGAACTGGACCATATATACCAAGGTTGAACCTCTTTGAAAACGGGGTACTATTAAATTTTATGGTATATTGCAGCCACCCAAATCATCTTACCCTAAAACTGCATGTCCGAGGTTATTTTTGCCACGGCTGCCCTCAATCTTGAGGTATCGTTACCATGTTTTGATTTATAGTAGAAATGACAAATCTCCTTGCATATAGAGATATCAATCCAGCCTGCTGTGGGTTTGGGATTGTAATAGTCAAAGCATATGTGTGAGCTCTTCAAGCACTTTGGAAAACGGACCGACCGACCGTAGAACCTACACCGGCTCAAAGTAAAATGCTGCAAATTCGTGGATTTAAAGTCGGCTGCAAGTTCACCCAAGTGACAGTCACTAAGGTCTATTTCTTTCATGTGTTTACCCACGCCACTGAACATTGATGAGCTTTCCACTTCCACCTGCCAAAGGTACAAACACTCGAGAAGATCGTTCAATACAATACATTTGCGATCAAAAGAACACTTTGTCACTTTAAGGTATTTCAACTGCTTGGGACATACCAAGGGATTCAGAAAGTCACACGACAGAAGACTCAAGCATTGCACTGAAGACGGTAACTCAGGCAACTTACATGGATCCGGTGTGATACTTTCAAGCAGCAACACAACTAAGTTTTTCAATTTCAATGACAGTAAGGGTTCTGAGAATTGGCAGACGCTTAATTCCAAAGTATGCAAGTATTCACAACCTGATATCGTAGTATAATGGCCGTTCTCCACCTTAAGTGTTCGCATAGATGGACAAAGCACTAATTTCGATGGACTTTCTGGCTTTTTCAAGTAAGTACGCTCCCCCCTCAATTTCCTCAAGTGGTCGATATGGTTGTAGTTATCAGAAGACCTAATTTCAAGAAACTCCAAATTTGGCGGCAAGTCCCAGGAATGGGAGAATTCACAATCGTAAACCAACTTCGATAGCTTCGTTAAGTGACTAAACTGAGTATTCCCCACGTCCAGCTCGGTCAAACACAAAGTTCTCAAGTTTGCAGGTAACTTCAACGGGCAGATTTCTCCAACCCCGGATATCTCGAGCACTTCAAGAGAATCTGGGAACAGGAGTGACCTACATACCACGAATTTAGAACTACCAGCCAAAGTCAATTCCATAAGCCCAGAGGGAAAGTGCATCCCGCTGATGTCATTAATCTTAATATTCACGTTCAATTTTCTCAAGGCTTTTCCATCTTCTAACTTTAAGTGGGCGTCATAGTATAGACCTACCCTTAGCTGCGACAAGTTTTCTGGGAGACGGAAAGTGCAATCTTCTGAATATCCCACCGTATCATCATTGGCTATCATAATTTCGACAAATCTTAATGTGGTCAACAGTGATAAATGAACAGACCCCTCTCCCACCGTAAGACTCTTTAATTTGGGGATGTCTAACTTCAGTTCTTTGGTCACTTCTCCCAGCAGTCTCAAGACTTCTAAGTTGGGAAATACACTGAAGTCACCGTCAATGTTTGTTGACCCAAGGTCGAGGGATTTCACCGATGGCATGAATGTCAATGGCGCATATTTGTAGATAAGCAACTTCTCCACTGTATTTGGCACTCTCGATGGGTCTGAAGTGTGGAAACACGTATGATCTAACATTTTGATGGTATCTAACCTCGTCTTATCATTATGAAAATCCAAGCAAGTGAAGTGTTTAAACTTGCTCAAGAACCCCGGTTTGAGGTGGTCTAGTGCTTCAAGGTCCAGTATCGCGCCGTAATGAAGGGTATCAGGCTCGTAAAGGGGATGTTGTTTATGAAAGAGAAGGAGCTCTGCGGCATATCTGAATGACGGGGGATACCTCTTGTAATGGACCATCACCAAATCCCCATGATACTGCTTAATCTCGGAGTAATTGCCTATCCACCTATCAAACTCATAGGCCCCAATACCAAGCATCACAACTTGGTAATAAAGAGAATGAGCCACTTTGGAAACGGTTTTGGATTTGAGTAGCTGATAGTGCACATGGGGTGGCACAAGGCTGAGAATACTGTGGATTATTTCGTCTGGTAGGTCTGTAATTGATATCATTGAGTGGTGTCAGGAAAACAGTAGGGATTAGGACTTTCAGGGAGCGTACCACTTATACAAGAACACAGTCTTGTAAGCAATTCGATGCATAGATAAGCATCGAATAATTGGTATTTACACTATACCTGTTTAAGCTGCAAAAACCCAATTGTATCGGTAAAGACACACTTTTAATTACAGAGTTACAAGCCAATCCCACAGACGATACCTGTGATAAATTGGTCTATACCTAGTGAAATCAATCACAGTTATTTACCAGGTTTTAAAAGACATTCCTCATTGACTATTTTTCAACAAGGCACCGGTTGTCGACTGGGTGTTCCTGTATATCGTATATGGTCTCAGATAAGTGTTTGCAGCACTATGCAAAATTGGTGTTTTCCGGGATTACCCAGCTATTGCTGTTATGGATGTTTATAGCTACCCTTCCATTGTGGTATGAGAAGGTATAGCAACGATTGGGATATTGACGGTACAAGTTGTATAGGAAAAAAAACTATTGAGCTCGGAATTGTGATGGAACGAGGTTGAGTGCTGTGAAAAGACCATATAATATAACAAAGGGATCCGTGGAACAAAGGATCGGTCATGTTTCTTTGACACGTGATCATGGTCAAATTGCATTGAATGATCCACATCTGATGTTAGTGTAGAATAGGATGAATACTAGTTTTCTAAAGCATGGAAATGTGACCCCAAAGCCTTTGAGGGTGGCAGAGGGCAATTGAGAGAAGGCAGGGTGATTGGAATATTGTATAAAGACTTGGGCCAGTGGTTATTTAAAAGATTTCGGATCAAGGATGATAAGCTAGCTTTTACTGACTTAATTGTTTCGTCAATTATTTGGTCAATTGTTTCGTCAATTGTTACGTCAGTTGTTCCGTCAGTTGTTCATCTATTTCTTTAGTCTTTTTCGTTACTCTTTCACTACTCTCTCTTTACCCGATCTCATCAGCCTTATCGTTAGTCGTTAGTCATTATAATACAAGTCTATAGTCTATACAGAATCTTTCAACCGAATGTTGGAGTCCAATTCAAAGAGGTACTGCACATTTATGGAAATGTCACACCCGTCCAAAATCACCTTTTCGTTATCAATCAATGGGTGGAGCATCTCAAATGATTTGGCCAACTTCAATTTGTACTTATAGTAATTGGATTCTTTGTCAACAAAGAAAATCTCCTCTTCTTCTTCTTCCATGGCAACCTGTGGTCCCTTGACGTCGAAACTCGACTGAGGAATTCCCAACTCGTTTCTCTTCAACAAGTTCAAACTGACGGATTTGCTAGGAGTCAACTGGTCATCGGAAAACTCAAACTGGTTGTAACTAACATTGAACAACCGGGTGGCCTGGTTGAATCTGTAGTTGGCTGCAAATCTGCAGTTGGAGTCCAAGTACTTGGGAAAGTTCAAGCTGATGGCATGGAACTTGGGTAGTAATTTATCACCGGATTCTGCCAACTTGTCAATAAAGTTGACGATCTTGGTGTTTTGGGACTTCAACACTTTGGCAAACCGGTTGTTTTTCTGGGATAATGCCTTGTTGTTGTAGTAGATATGATTGGAGTCCATCGAAGTCACCGAAACCGTGGGGATTTCGTTAACCAACAAGAATTTAGTCATTTCGTCGGCCAACTGTTTGGTTTCTGGAGCGTTTCCTTCAATAGGACCCACAATGGCCAAATCAATGTCAAAGTCTGGGAAAAACACCGGCTTCAAGTTGCGTAAGAAACTGGACAAGATATTGATGGGGTTGTTGGAATTAACATAGACGCAGTTGGTATCAAGAGGATCAAAGCCATATTGGTTGGTATTATTTTCCCTGTTGATTTCCAAGTCGCTGTTATCGAACTCTCGGTTGATGGCCTGGATATCTTCTTTTTTTAGCAACTTCTTGGGGTTACTTTTGGACACATGGTTGATCTTGTTGAGTTTGTGCAAATTATGGTAGTAGATCTGGTTAGAAGGCAATAAGTGGCCAAAGTCTCCACCATCATCGATGGAGCCGTTGGAAATCACCGGGTTGGTGTTCAACAGGTGTATGGACTGGTGTAAAGGAGCCACCAACACCACTGTGTGGTTTTGAAGCAGCAATTCTTGGTATAATGACCGAATATTCTTGGTGACCCAGGAATCGGTGGTGGACAAAAGGATATTCAACGACACCACTGTGTGGAGGAGGGTGGCAAGGGGGAGCAATTTCATGATTTGGGGAAAATAACTTGTTGATTTATCCAGGGGGTTTGTGGTTTATATATGCAATCTAAATATGGAACATGTGGTACCGAAGACTAATTATTTGCAGCATTGTGGGCAGGACACGATTAAGATAATTATGGCACGGGGCGGTAAGGGCACGACAAATTAGTTGCACATGGGTTGGCAGGTGGGCAAGCACGTAGGCGAGTTGGTGGTAGCGATCCGGTAGTGCTATGTTACGATCCAGGCAGAAGAAGGGAAGAGCCTGGAGGCTGACGAGCCAGAAAGAGTGCTAAAGAGAGCAAAAAGTGTGCTAAAGAGAGCAAAAAGTGTGCTAAAGAGAGCAAAAAGTGTGCCAAAAAAAGACGAGACAAAATAGCTAAAACGACCCGGACCGGCAATTTAAGTTTAGAGTTGGTACCGTCTTTGTTTATCGGGGCTTGTGGTGTTGCGTGACTGGCCCAAGCAAATGGCCCAGTGATTAGGGAAAAAGGGCGAGCCAAGGGCCAAGACAAGTGGGCCAAGACACCAAGAGAAGGACGGCTTGTGGATGACAAAAAGCCTCGTTAAGGGGTATGGGGTTGACGTTGTGTTGTTTTTTGACTTTGGTTTGGCATATTTTGACTTTATTTTGTGGTAATTTTGGGTTTTGTGGTGTTCAAGCCGATGCTGCAGAAGCGACGGATCGCCGTGCATGTGCAGGAAATATGTCAAAAACGCAACGTAATTTAATTATACTTTCGGGCAGCCGTTTATGGAGTGGATCTGTGGCACTGTCTTGTGGTCTTGTGGCGGGGTGTTCTTGTCCTCTGTTGAGATCTATCTAT
Source organism: Yamadazyma sp. yHKS699 (assembly GCA_030580295.1). Taxonomy (NCBI): domain Eukaryota; kingdom Fungi; phylum Ascomycota; class Pichiomycetes; order Serinales; family Debaryomycetaceae; genus Yamadazyma; species Yamadazyma sp. yHKS699. The sequence continues at coordinate 603,849 of JAKTSQ010000001.1, read as the reverse complement.
AGGCGAAAGGGCGTAGAGAGAAGGCGCTGGAAGAGTTTAGAGAGCAGATAGTAGAAACAGAGATAGAAGAGAAGGAGAGGTGAGGTGAGGGAAGATCCCTTGTGAAACAGAGAAGATAAGAGGAGATAAGAGAGAAGTCAAGAAGAGTGCAACAAGACGTAAAGGAGCTCTGTTTATGCCATTATGCATGTACTAAAAATAGTGAGGGCTTATTTCGCAGCCTAGACCTTTTCCAAAGTTAAATATAACTCTACGTCTTATAGCTCTCTTGGGCTGTGTTCTGCCGGGCTGTGTTCTGCCGGGCTGTGTAATACTGGTAGGCTGGGTTGGGCTGATAGGCTGTATGATAGGCTGGGCCGGTCTGGCTGTTAATTTGTGCTGTCCTGTGCTTGGGCCGACTCAACTACACATTGACAAGCCTCTCAAGTTCCCCCTTTTCGTACCCCCCAAACAACCTCATGTACTTCGGCTCGTTTTTGATCTTCAACAAGTTCAAAAAGTTCTTGAGTATCTCATGCAAGTTTGTGTTATCCAAAGGAGTCACTTCCATTGGATCCTCTATAATATCTTCTTCCACTAGTTTCTGGTTTTCCTGGTTCAAAAAATCAAGATATTCACTGTGGTCTTCATTGACGATGTCGTCGTCAGAATCGGTCTCGTCGTTTTCTTTTGGCTCTTTGATGATTTCCCCAACATGGCCTTCTAGAATATCATCCAAGTTCTCCAAATTGAACGACCGTCTCTTCTTATCAAGCTCCTTCACGGCATATGGGAGCTTTTTCAACAAAATAATGAGCTTGTCACTAAAAGACAAGGTGGTGACGATATTGTTGTTGTTGATGAGCGATATCAACCCCAAAATCGAGAGTTTGATGTCGTAAGCTCGGGTCAACCGGGGAACGATCTTGCACCACTGGGAAAGAAAGATTTTGAAGTTGTTCTTGAGGTGGAAAATCACCAAATTGGAGTCGTATATCAACATGGCCACAAAAACATTGAAAAACGAGATCTTGAAAAGCAACGACGATTCCACCGTCTTGGGCTGTTCATACTCAAACAACTTGAACATGGGTAGAAGCTGGTTTATCAAAAACTTGAAGTACTTGACTGACTGCAATTTTAGCATCAATGTAAAGTATTGCATTAGCTCAAAGTTCAAAATCACGTCATTCAAGTAGTCCAATTTGCTGTTCATTTTGCTGAATATGTTGATGTAAATCTGATGCATTTCTTCCACTTGTGCTTCACTAAGCGTGTCGTGGGAGTATATCAAATAATTCTTCAATGCCGGCAACACTTCCTCGAAATACACGGCCCCGAGATCGTTGCTGATCATGTTGCTGATCAACTGCAAGATTTCCAATAGTTCCCCTGTGACGTGCTTGTTTAAGTACACCAAGTTTTCAATTATCTCACACACTTCACTGACAAAGTGTTCATTTTCTGTGATCAAAATATGCTTCACCATGGGGATCAAAATCTTCGTGAGCTGCCGTATCATGAGAGGGTTGCTATCGAATGACAAGAGCACCGTGATGATGGTATTTAAGATCCCTATTCCCGCAATCACTTTATCATTATCGTTTTCTTGTGATTCCTCGTCGTGCTCGTGTTCCTGTTCCTGTTGCTCAGATAATATCCTCATCAAGTTGTCTACGAGCTTACACACGAGCTCCGTGCCAAACGGCTGTAGTTGTTCTCCAAAGTTTTCAACACAGTCCTGCATCACCACGGAAATGGTGTCGTTATCGACCTCGTTACTGATTTCAAGTAATTTGGACATCACCGGCAAAATCATCACCGATAAGCTTTCTTTGAATTCGTCTATGTGCAAGTAGCTCTGGATACACAAGGCGTTTTCCAAGTTGACCACCAAGCTCGTTTCAGGGTGGCCTGTGAGTCCGAATTTTTTGAGTACTTCGTAAATGACAAAATTCAAGTTGTCGAGGTTTTGGAAGTCAAGATCACTAAAGTGGCTTATTAGATCAAACGTCCTGGCCACCAAGAACTTGTGACTGCTGTTCAATTTGGGAACAACCAAATTGATGAGAACCAGCTCCAAGCTGTCGTAGTATTTATTTTTTTGGCTGTTGACCAAACTACCGGCGATTGACCCCATGACTCTTAGAACCGCTTCGTTCTCTTTAGCCACCTCCAATGAATCCTCTCTGTGGAAGAGCGAGTATAGCTTCTGGTAGCAGAAATTGATGATAAGATCCAAAGACGACTTTTTTCTCTTGGAAATGATAGTCTGGATGAATGCAATGGCGGCAAAATCCGGGGAATTCGTGCTGTTGCCGTCCATGAACACCGTGAAGATCAACTGGATGTATTCAGAGGGATCGTTGTTGAACACGTCGATTCTATGGTCGTCTAAAATCAACACCGGGAATAAAAAGTATTCCACCAACACCGGAAGGATTTCTTTGATTTCAAGCCACAAGTGCTTGAAGTTCAAGCAGTTCTTCAAGAAGTCAATCATCACGTACAATGTGGATAGGTTTATCCACCGAGTTTTGCCACACCACTCCTCAATCATTTTGAATAGGCTTTTCAATAAGTAGGGGAGATACTCATGCAAATAGATGGTTCGGAACTGCCGAAACTTGATATCACCAGCAGATGTGGATGTCACAGTCCGGCTGAGAATGATGTACCGGGTCATGACCCTATTGATGTTACTTAACGACCATTTCATGACTTTGGAGATTTGAAGCTGGTTTTTCTCGTATTCGTTGTACCCCGACGACGACACGTAGCTGGGGACTTCCATATTTATGAACTGGCCATGGAACTGGCCCCATTTGATGATGTTCTCTCCTTCCTGGAGGTAAGGCGGCAAATCGAAGTATGTGACGAATTTATAGCATTTGAGAATGAGTTTCAAGATTTCAGCAGTATATTCCGTCAAGTTTTGTGGATCTTGAAACAACACTTCTCCCACATGCAAGAGCATGGGGAAGAACTGCAGGAGCACCACGTCCAACTCCGCTCGGGATGCGTTCTTGGTGAATTTGTAGTATCTAGTGATCTCAGATATTATGAGCACTCCCGTATACATTCTGTTCAAAACATCCTCATCGACAGCTGTGGTGGAGTCCATTTCCATAGACTCAAACAACGCGTTGGTGTGGAAGAGCAACTCCATCCAATTGGGGGCTTCGTGCTGAATAATCACGCCTAGACTCGTCAAAAACTGTTTTTTGATATTATAGTCACAATTGGTCAAGATTTGCACCAAATTCCGCTTGATAAACGGCCGATCGATCTCGATGTCGGGATGGGCCCATGACTTGTTGATGACGTTCTTCAAGAACACCGAAATGGCGATGGTGGTCTGTTTTGTGATATTGGATGTGGAGATGTCGTGATTAGTAATTATAGCAAAGCAGCTCCGGAGAAACCCCGGAATTTTGGAATACTGGTTCAATTGGAGCTCACTCTGTTGCCGGACTTGCTGGTCCGGCAGAAGAGTGCTCTGGAATAGCTGCAAAATGATATCGTCATTGGCACCATTCATGGTGGCTTTTTGAAAATCTCGCGTTTGAGATGAGAATCGAAGAGGTACGGAGAGTGATGGTGCAAGCAGTAGGGTCTGGTGTAAGGGTCTGGTGTAGGGGCGGGGGAATGTGTAAGGGTCTGGTATAGGGGCAGGAATGTGTATCGGTGTGTGTATATGGGGTGTATTTTGGTCTAGTGTAGATGTTGTAGATTTGAAAAATCTATATATTGCCCTGTTGACGGGCCAATTCGGTGTGGGTGTCAATATCGGTGGCTTCCCACGGATAGACAATCCACTTGTCCTCGACGTTCTGTCCCACAAGGTACCGGTTGGCCTCAAACAATTCC